>JAEIIF010055021.1:0-11297 GCA_018874455.1 Drosophila trapezifrons
AAAAAAGCTGTCCTCTGACGCACTCTCTCCAGCTACTCCCAGATGTCAGAGAGTGTGTGTGTGTGTGTGTGTGTGTGTGGCGTGTCTTAGGTCAGAAACGTCGGAATGTGGGGATAAGGACTACGGGGGAGGGACAAGGACTCCTGGGTAATGGGCACCGGGTAATGGGTGCCGGGTGCTTGCTACACAGAACCTTCGCCGGTGTTGGTGGAATTTTTAATTATGATAAATGCCCATTCATAAAAATGAGTGGCATACATTTGCGTTGCGTGTTTATTTTTATATTTCGTATATTTGCTATATTCTGCATAATTATTATTGCCATTATGATTTCTCCCTTTTTATTTCTTCACTGTCTTCGGCTCTTTTTTGTCTTTTGTTGGGCTGTTTATTCCTTTTTTTTTGTTTTGTTGCTGTCAGTAATTTGTTAGCTCCATCTTTGATGGTTTCTCTCCCTTTCTGTTTGCACTTGACAGGCCAAGATTTATGCGACTGCAGTTGGTGGTGATTGCTGGGGGAAGTGCTGAGGGGCGTGTGAGTGGAGAGGGGTTATTGTTAAGGGGTGAGTGTGAGTGGTAAGTGGCGAAGGGTAAGTGGTGAGCGGTAAGGGGTGGCCGGGGCGGTCGATGATCGACTGCCGGCTGCAGGTGTTGATGGCCCAGATGTGCCTCAATCACCATCAGCGTCAGTTAATAAAATCACAGCACGACATTTGATGAATTGTTGTGATTTTTGCCACTGACGTTTTTGAGGGCAAATCGTTTATCCGGCTATTAAGCAAATAGTGGTAGACAATTACTCGGGGCTACCGGGGTATCCGATATTTTTTTAATCTAAGGTGACAGTTGTTTTTCTTCTGTCATTCTCTTGAGAGCAATAGGGAAATAATTATAAAATACACACAAAATAAAGTTGTACTTTATTTTTTAAAGGAACCAAAGGGAATACAATATAGATTTATAATAATAAATAATAGTTATTCTCTCTTAATCCGATAAGGTAATAAAAACCTTGAGACAAATTCATTGATTTCATTGACATCAATGACTTAAGGAAGTCGTTCTGTTATTGCTATCTTATTTATAGAACTACGCCATGTCAGGAGCTCTTTATTCAAGAAAATCAAATCGATTGTCGGTATGCTGGGGCGGGGTTATGGCCATTATCCTTTTGTTACCAAAAAGGCCGAGGGCGCACAGTCTGGCAGCAGCTTATCTCAATGGAATGGCCGAGCACTCGACAAAAACCAAATTGACCAAAGTTAATTTAACCACTGTAAACAAGCCGGGACTCAAGCACACACCCGGGCACTTGAAATGCCTCGCTGGCCACCAGGACGAAATAAGGTGCAAAAGGGAGCAGGATCGGGATGAACAGTGGTGGGGGCAACCCACTGAACGTGTACGAATACGTACTGTTGTAAAAATCAATTGAAGCGCCAACAAACGCTTCAATCAATTTTACTTTGGCAAACATTGAGTGCAAAATAAATCACAGCACACCGAGTCGAGGCGACGCTGGATGTTCTAACCGAGATCCTGGATTCCGGATCCTAAAATGGAGGGGGACCGATCCCCACCGAGCACATCCTTGTGTTTATCTTATTTATGCAAAGCTGTGGCAAACACCAACAATAACAAGCCAGGATGTGCGGCAAGGCAGCTAAAAAATGAATGAATTCAATGAAATGCGGGTAAAAGCTGGGGGAAAAGGGATGGATGCAGCACAGACAGAGCCCCGAAGGGAGTGCAGAAAAAGAATTGCAACAAACCGATTGGCAATGTGCGAGTGCGAGTGCGAGTGGGAGGGTGTGTGTGTGTGTGCGAGGACATCATGCCACTTGGAGGCACATCAAACATCTCAAACGGAATGAATAATTTATAGACGCAATGGAAGGGAGAAGAAGACAGTCGCGTAAGCCAACTGCAGCATGTTACTGGATTGGCATGTTGCACGCAGGGGCTGAGGCAAAGGGGCAAAGTTTTCTGGGGGTTTATTTCCTTCCCCTTCTGAATTTTTCCTGGTAATTAAAGATAAATAAAATGATTTAAAGACTTTAACATTCATCATTCCATACATTTTAAGTTTTCAGTTTAAAGGTAGCACTTATAAAAATAATAATCATTGATCATTAATAAATTTGTCATATTACAATACTTAATTTTATTCTTGAGCTTTATAAACCAATAAATTTATGTGGATTTTAATCATTAATAAGCTTCATAAATACAGATTCCTGGAAAAGAATTACTAAAACATACTTACCTTAAGCGAGATTTGCATTTGTGGAAGCTTGTAGGTTTTATTTATCATTTATTTGCTTGTCTTTTCTCTTTTTCGATTCGTATTAGACTCTAATAATTAGAGTGACGAATTCGATCACTCCACTATCGTACATCGTCTTCTTATCGATATATCGTAATCATAAAATAAATACTAAAAGCTAGAGTGACCTTAAGGCTGGCCTACTTCACATTTTATTTAACAACGTAGATATAATGTATTAATTTTTCTTTCTCATTTTTGATGTTTTTTATGAAAATATCTATAAGACCAGCTCCTGATTAAAATCCCACCGACGCCACTGCCTGCTAGAACACCCCTCCGACAGATACGCATTAGGGGACACACACATTCCATTCATGGATTTCAATGCGACTGACAAAATAAAATGCCAATGCCATTGCAGAATGTAAATGGCAACCTGAAGTGCTCGGGATGCCTTTGCATTTATTTTCATTTTTCGCACTCGCAGCGAAGTATGCAGCATAATTCCCGCAAAAGGAATTCATTTTGGTCACACAAAGCGGCCAAGTGTCAGTGATGCACTTTCAGTATTTCTCGTATTTATGGCGACAGCAGTTATATGCCGATTTTTGCTCAGTCGGCATTCTAAATGCGATTATCGCGCCATCAAGTTAGCCGTATTCCGGCATCCATCTCGACGCCCAAGGAAAAGTTTAAATAAATGACTGCAGCAAAGTTTGCTAATCTGACGGAAAACAAGTGAGAACGGGAATTGCGGTTAGAACATTTTGACAGAAGCCAGAGCAGGTGACTTTGACGTTGGTTAGACCGCACCGAAATGAAATTCGTCAATTTTTGAATTGCGACCAAAAGAAATCGAGGCGAAACAACAACTGTCTCGTGGAAAATATTAATTTAACTTTGCGCATTAGCCGAGCAATGACACTCGTCGACTGCGGTGCGGACCTGTGGCAAGCACATCGCATTAGTAGCTGACCACAAAAAAATACCACGGATTTTGGGGGCGAGACGCGCATCCCCCCCATCCCTATGGAACATTCCCTGCTCCTCCTTCCTGGAGGTAGACCCCAGTTCGTTGTCTATTTGCTTAGGCGAAATTTGATGCGCTGTCGGCTGCCCTGTTTCTGTTCTGTGTTCTCCGGCTGGCAGTGTCGCTGTCGCTGTTGTTCTGTGCGCTCATTATCGTAAATTTTTATGCTAAATACATTTCGTTGTCGGCCCCAAAAATACAAACACCCAAAACCGAAAGCGACAAAAGAAATCCGACAGCCTCTTCAAAAAGCACATGGCGTCATTGGAATACTCTATTTGAAGGCTAGCGAAATGAGGGAAATAGATCGGACACTCTTGAAAGTCATACAAACAGGAAACTAAAACTAATAGCAACAAGCTTTCAATCAAAAAATGCTTACATGTAATTTGTACATTTTTTTAGAGCAAATTTTAGCAAAATAACTAAGTTTATCCCATTACAAAATTAACATAAATTATTAAAACTGCTTGCAACATATGAAGCTGTATTATCAGGTATTTAAACAAGCCTTGTGATGTAGCTGACTTGGCTGGTTGGCGGAAAAGGATATTAGAGAACCACCATTTGTGGCAGCTGCCGCCACGAGGAGCCGACTCGGCCGATGGCCGGCACAATCAGGGGCGGGACTGAGGTCGCTGACAAATTGAACCATTTAAAGAGGGATTTGTGGGTTTTTTCCTCGTGGAACTGGACGAAGGAAACAGGCTCCGGCGTTCGAGTACGTTAGCCCATGTCCAGGGGGATCGATCTTGAGGAAGCCTACCACCTTGGTGGCCCGATCACTCTGCTCCTGGTTCTTCTTTAAGGCCGGATGTACTGTTCCAACGAGGATGGAACGTCAAGGCATGTCCAAGAAACGATTTATTTTATCAATTTATCAATTAATTGCCTTTATCATCTTGGAAGTAAGGTTGAACCAGTATCAGTTTAATTATGTTAATTATTTACCTTAGTTTTAAGAGAGTAATAGCTCAAATGTACGCAAACTAAAGCTTATACTTAGCTCAACACTAGTCGCTTATTTTTATTTTTATTTATATGTATATAGAAAGCTCTCAGCTGGGACTAGGATGTAGTGAAAATTCACTCACGATTTGATGATTGAACTCGACTATCCGCTTTATTGGATAGAAATGGGATAAAGCGAGCGCTTGCCATCGCGTTGAATGACAGCGGAAAATGAAGTAAAATCTAATTAAAAACCTTTGCCCGATGCTGAACCATGCGAAAATCACAATTGTCAGCGTAAAATTCACGCACACCTGCACACACTCGACACACAAGCACACTCGCACACTCAGATGGACAAACACCAGCGATTTCCCATACGCAAACAAATGGAGGATTCCAAAGCCGAACAGAACGAAACGGAACGGAGCGGGTCGGAGCGGAGCGGAGTCCTGCCAGGTGAAAAACAGACGTCGGCTGTCCGAATCACCGAATAGGATGCGGAATCCGGCGAAAAAAGAGCAAAAGTTTGGCCAGACACAAAAAGGCAAGGCGAATTGCCATCGCCAAATGCTCCATCTCCGCTTAGGATACAGGATGCAGTGATGCCCACTCAACCCTTTTCCAGATCATATCAGTGGGAAATAATATATAAGAAATCTTTGCCGCTAAGCCAATATTATTATTTTTTAAATTTAGCCTAAAGCAGAACGTTTTAAGCTTGTCAAAAGATTATTACCTTAGTACCTTTGTGAAAGGAATATAAGTTTACTTACAAACCTTCGGAAACCCCATATAATGATGTTGTCAAGGAAGCTTTGAGCTCATTATAATATTCCTTGTGCTGATCTGTGATATAATCTAAAATCAAGCCCCATATCTCTCGGTTTATCTTGATATCTCGGAATAGTTGACAGGCATCACTGTTCGATTGTGTGAGAGATAACCCCCAGGAGCGAATGAAACGCGCTGTTGCACACGAAAAATAACAAGCTGCGTTGGTCAATTCGTCGAATGTCGGTCAGGGCTGCCACAAGGGAGGGAATGGACTGGGACTGGGGCTGGACTAGACTTTGGACTGGGGGTGGAGCTGATACCTGGAGGTAGGTCAGATCACCTGCCCGGGGGGTCAAATAGTGGGGCGCCGTCAAAGTTTCGCACTCTGGCATTTGGACGGCATTGTTCGCAGGCCCAGTGGGAGGGAAGCTGTGTTTGTTCTGTTTGAATTAAAAGAAATTAGTTTAGTTATGCCATTGTCCCCAGGTCTCGATATTGAGTTATCAGTCTTGTGCAAATGGGACAGCTCGGGGCCATGGCTATGGCCATGAGCCAACTCGCTACTCGCAACTCGAAACCCGGAAGGATAAATTGCATTTATTATGCAAGTTTTTCCGTCCCAATTTGTCTGTGCGTGTGTCCTGTTTGCTTCTCATAGTGGTGGATTTTTCACAAAATTGCGAAAATTTGCGTGTTGCTCTGCTGATATTGGTTAACCATTATGTGGCTGGAATATGTCATTTCCATTTTAAATGCCGGTCTTTGCAAAAATTCAACTCGTTGACTCTTTGGGGAATATTTTCCATTTATTCCCAGTATAGTTTAGCT
The DNA here is from genome assembly GCA_018874455.1 of Drosophila trapezifrons. Lineage (NCBI taxonomy): Eukaryota > Metazoa > Arthropoda > Insecta > Diptera > Drosophilidae > Drosophila > Drosophila trapezifrons. The sequence goes on from JAEIIF010055021.1 coordinate 5,855, forward strand.
CGTGGGGAATGTGGTCAAATTGTGATTGGATTTTCGGTTGGAAAAAGAGAATATAAATAAATAAAAAACACTAGGAATGCAATTTAATACTAAGGTGTTTCAAAGATCAAGCCTAAACCAAACGAAAATCATCTTTACAAACTCTAAAGTATAAGTTTCTTTAAATATAATTGCAAATTAAAAGAAACCTTTACTTCCCTTTAGTGGAACTGGAATGTATTCACATACATTTACAACTCATAAGCTATAAAGTCCATGTATTCCTTCTGGTTCGCCACGGTGGCACTTCCGTTAGCCCCCCATTGCTAATGGTCGAACCATATATTGCTCATGATGATGGATCCAGCGAAATGGATAGTGGAAATATGTGGGCCGAGTGGGATATTTAAGCGCGCCTATCAAGCCCAAACACAATAAATCTTCGTCACGGCCCAAATTGACATTTTACAGCCAAAAACCAGAAACCAAAGCCGTGCAAGGGACAAAGTAAGTTCCACCGTCCGTGCTCCGCCTGCTTTGTGTCGCCGCTGCCAGAGCCACTGATATTGTTGTCAACAATGATGGCCCAAAGCATCAGCCACATGCGTTGCGGCAGCAGCTCATCCTTCCATAAAGCACCAGAACACACATGGCTGCCAAAAAGCTAAACTTTTATTGCCACGGCGCCATAGAGCAACAGCGAGGCCAGTGGCAGCAGGAGCAAAAATTTAATATCCGACGCAGGACATGTGGATTGGGGGCGTGGCCCTAATAGAGTTAAACCGCTGCCGCTGACGATCAGAACTCATCGCATTACCCTTTGTCCTTGTGGCGGTTACTCGCTCAAAGTAATATCACATGGGCAGTCCCTAGAAGTGCACTGAGGAAAAGTGCACTGAGTTTTGCAAAGATACTAGAAAACTTATGAAAACTTTCCAACGAAAGTCCAGACATAAACTAGGATTTTAATTATTTAATGTTTACCTTTCCAGGAAATATCTCTTGGATCCTACGGTAGACAGAATAAATTCCAAAAAATTTAGATCTCATTTTGTACTCAACGAAACAGTATGGTGTCAAACTGGTCAATGAAAATGTCAAAGTGTCTCGTTTGCTGTTTCGAATGGATTCGCGCAGGGCTTTATTAGATCTTTATCGATTTGGCAAGGTTCAGAGATTAGTATTTTCGAATCCAAGCCATCTCAGTCTATACTTCTCGGTTCATACATCTCATTCACAGTAGAGAACAAAATTTAATCATGGCTGCCTTAAACATTATAATTATATTGTCTCTGTGTTGGGTAATAAGCACAGAAAGTGTGGTGTGTGAGTAGAATAATCGTTGGGCACAACTTTAATTGCAGATCGCGGCGGTTCAGGCCGGTGTGGAGCACCACGCACTCAAGGAGCACAATCGCCTGAGGGCCTTACATGGATCTCCCCCTCTGAAGTTATCTGCGAAGCTTAACGCGCTAGCTAAAGCATATGCTAAAGTAAGATCCTACATTGTTATTTTTATTTATTTATTATTTTATGTAACCGCATCGCGACGCATAGAAATTGGCGAAACTAGGGGATTTGGTACATTCCAAAACCAACTACGGCGAAAGCCTGTGCGCGCACTATGATCACCCAGAGAAATGTTCTCAAATCTGGTATGACGAAATCAAGGACTACGACTATAACAAACCAGAATTTTCAATGGCAACTGGACACTTCACGCAACTGGTTTGGAAAGCGTCAAGGCTATTGGGTTATGGGCAAGCCAAGGGTAAAGTCTTTACTTACGTCGTGGCAATGTACGACCCCAGCGGAAATTACGAAGGCCAGTTCGATAAAGAAGTTCCCAGGCTTCTAAAGTAAGTTTTCTCATCAAGTTCTTGAGCAATTTGTAATATTTTGTCTATTATAGGGACAGACGTGGCGGAAGTGAGCCCAAGGCACAACTATGAAGTAAATGTCAAGCCAGATAACTCTTATAAGTTAACATATCTGTGGGATTATATGTATACAGCTTATTAATAGTATACCCGAACCACAAATATAAAAACAAAAACATGTTATCATCATATTTAGTTTGTATTGTAATGATTAGAGACATTTTTTTTCTCGGTGTCATTTGGGAACCATTTTTCACGCTGTGCTCTAATGCGCAAAGCATTAAACCTTCAACCAGCTGTCAACACCGCCACAAATTGCCCCGATTTAGGAACATCTCGATCGATTTGCCCTAAGGAGCAGCTTCACGTTGCGGGCTAAAAAGTTGATCATAATTAAGTTTATCACGAAACCCCTTGATCTCGGAAACCATAAGAGCTAGAGCTGCCAACATTAATACCAAAATAAAAGAATAAAGGTGTTAAGGTGTATTTCCGATCTGCCTAGAAATTATTCGTATTGCTTTCATATCGTCACCCTAAATGTGCTGCTAATGATTATTGTGGGCTCTTAACCAGACCAGTGGCACGAAAACCTAAAAACACACACCAAACTGTATTTGGAATTCAAATCAGCGCAACACCCACAAAAAGAAAATAACTTAAAGTCACATGTCGTTGTCAGAGAAGCCATTTTAGCTATTTTACGGTACGAATTTTTATGTCTAGCGACCTTTTATTTGTTAGTTAGGAGTTCTAGCTTACTAGCTTAACTAACAAATAAAAAGTCGCTAAACATACAATTTCGGATCAAATTAGGGCTATACGCCCAAAGATAGTTTCTGGAAGGCTCCTTGCAGATTTCAGAGCGACAACAAAGTCCAAAGTCACACATAAGCGTGAGTGAAGTTTCACTTCCCCCCACTGGCCCTCCAACATTAGCACAGTCAAAAATTGACACCGCGAAAGTGCACCAGAAATTCTCAAGTCTGGATTCTGTAAACGCTCACTTAAATAGGCGCTAGTGTTGGGTGTCGATCATATAGCAGAGTCCACTGATTAGTGTCTCGATGGTGAGAGACCGAAACGCGTCTGATAAATGTTCTTATTGCTTCTTATTATATCCAAAGAATATATAGAGTTTTTTAAATCTTTTAATTCAATTTATTATGAAGAAACCAAAGCAAACAAATTTAATTTGGATGGAACATTTTAGTAGAGTTTCTTCCAACGAAAAAGTTTTGAAAGTTTAGAAACTTTTTCAAATAACATCCGACCTTCTGCTGTGAAGTGCTGGTACCACTGGCGGGCTTGTGAGGCTGTTGGGTTAATTTGAAATCCTGCGATAAGGATATTCAATTTTTTTCCCGGACTTCAGTAAGTGTGAGCGCTCGCCCTAGTTGCCCGTCTCCGCCCGCCTTTGCTCCTCTACTTTTATTATCTCTTTTTTTGGCAATCAGCATCAGGCCAAGGGAATTCCCCATTGGCCGTGCCGGTGTCAACAAAGAGGCGGCGCAGAGTCTGATTCAGATTCGGATTCAGTGATTCTGCCGCGTTCGTGGGATTGCAATTTAACATTTTGCCGTTGTTTTTCCAACATATCTGCTCCCAAGTGGAAGTCGAGCAGCTGCCGGGAGCGCATTAAATCCTTAAGCACACATTATTATTCAATCAGATATGGAGTCGTATGCCTTTTTCCTTGGCTCCGCGCTTCCTGGCTGGCTGTGTCGTGCGTGGGCACCTAATGACATTCAAATTGCTTCCATCTCCGGTCGGTTTCAATTGGAACACACCTTCAACAAAAATTAATGGAATTATAGATCACAATGTCCAGGGGGACTCTGGATCCCCAGATACTTGCCTCATGTCAAATAAAATGCAGGGGCAAGCTCTTAAGGAAATCCACAACCATGGCGACACTGAATCTAAATTATATTTTTAAACAAAAACCACATACCTTCTACTACATCACCAAATAAATTATTACCATGTGAGATATATGATTTAATTAAGGATATCAATTCAGATTGCCTTAAATTTTTGAGCTTCCTGTGGAAATAAGCTGAATTAACCATCAAGCTGTATGTTTTATTGTTAATAACTTTATTTTTGAAGCTCCAACGAAGTAATTTATCTGAAGCACTTGTACAATTTTTCATCGTCACTTCATTGGAGCTCCAGTTCGCGGACGGAACGAGTTTGTCAACTATTTACAACTTGAACTTGATCGTTAAGTTTATGTGACTCGTAAACGCCGAAAGTTGGGGCGACGCACTGACAAAATGTTGTGAAATCAAATTTACACACAAACCATCCCTAATGACCTAGCCCGCATACAGAACGGAAACGAGAAGGCGCTGCCCGGAAACGGACGAATTCAGGACGAGAAGGGTGAGCAGGATGACTGGCTGGCAGGACGAAATTGTTTAATTTTGCCCGCGCTTAATTATCTGCAGTGTGCCTGGTGCTTAAATTATAATGGCGCTGACCTAATTGAGTAATAATTAAAATTAAGTGCATGCTAAATTGTTATTAATTATAAAGTGCACGCGAAGATGCCACCAACTTCCATCGATTGCGTGCAGAGGGATACTAAAAGGGGGCCTGGAATCTTAAGGGGTAGAGGAGGCATCGGGGGCAGGCGATAGTTTGTTGCAAGTGTCCCCAAATGGCAAGCTGCACGCTGAAAGTTACGGTCCAAGCAGACAAATTTGAATTGCATTTCTACTTGGTCAAAAATGCAATGAAAAACCGTTGCTTCATTAAGAAAATTTCTCACAGCACACTTTCCATACTGAATTTGTTTTTCAAATTAATCTAAGATCAAGGGAAATCATATTATTTGGTTTAGTCTGGGATTATATTAAAATATTTTATTTCGTTGGCGATTAACGTGAATGGACTCTTTACGGATGGCCAAAATGACTAATGGCTGTGCCCAGAAATTAAATGCGGCAACGAGTCGCAAACTAAAACAATGCGCCACCCACACGCAGATACAGAGACTTTGGCGGTTGCAGTGACACATTTCAATATAAATTATTGTCAATGGGAGTGCATAAAATGTGTTGCATGCAGCTAGAACATGAAAACACCAAACAACAAATGAAAGAGCCGGCGGCAGAGGCAAAGACAGAACGAAAAACGCAACCAAACACGTTATTCATCGTTAAAGCAACTGCAGGCTGGAGCGATGACGACAGCGAAGGACGGCGAGATGGATGTACGGGGCGTATGCGCAATGCGATATGCAACAAATTGCTAAACAAATCAAATTTATTGCCAGAGCAGCGCACACAACAGTGTTTGCAGTACACAAAAAGAAAAGTCTCAGTTTGTTTTAGATTAATTATATTGATTTATAATGATAATCAAATATTATTACTTCTCTTTATAGGGCACAGGGCACAAGTTTTCATTAATTAGAGGCTTCATTAGAACCTTGAAAGAGACAACTATATGTGTTTTTTGGCTCGGATTTTTTTCGTAGTGCGACTACGGTCACACTGACTTAAAAGTAAACACATAAGGAAAAATGTCGAAATCTGCTTTTACCAAGGAAATGACAGAGGTTTAAATAGAAAGTG
>JAEIIF010055027.1:0-18190 GCA_018874455.1 Drosophila trapezifrons
GCAGAGGGAACGGGACAAGGAGGCGGAGAAGCAGAGGGAACGGGACAAGGAGGCGGAGAAACAGAGGGAACGGGACAAGGAGAAGCTAAAGAAGCTGGAGGAACCCTTTCCTCCCAAGCCAGGCAATTGCATCCTGCCCCTGCAGTCGAATCCAGGCTTCCTGTTCGCTCCAGGACCTGTGGCTATGCCAGCAGCGGCTCCTCTGCCAGTTGTGGCTTCTGTGCAAGCTCCTGTGCCGGTGCCAGTGCCCGTGTCTGTGCCTGTACATGTGCCTGCTCCTGTGGCAGCTTCTGTGCCAGGTTCTTTGCCCGCTCCCGTGCCCGCTTCTGTGCCCGTGCCCGCTCCTCTGCCCGCCAAGAACCTGACGCCCAAGAAGCGTTCCATGCGCTCGCGAACCATCGACTGTCGTGCTGCCCTGCTGGCCTTGGAGGAGACGACGCCGCCTTCCCAACAATGTCTACCTTTGCCAGTGAATGGCGATGCCAGAAGAGAAGTCCCTCAGAGGCTGGAGGACATGGTCATGCCTGTGCAGGCTCCAGCTGTGGCTGCTGTCCTGCCCGAGGCATGTTTCAAGGAAGCCCTGCCCGAGAAGGAACTAAGGGAGGCTGCCCTGCCGCCTGTTCGTGCAGCCACTCCGCCGCCGCCGCAAGTAGAGACTCACTCGCCTGAGCCTGAGCCCAAGCCAGAGCCAGAACCAGAGCCTGTAAGCCAGCCTCAGGAGGAGGAGCCAGAGGAGGAGGAGGAGGCTGCTGCTGTGCCCGCACCCGTGCCCGTCTCTGTCATCTCCGTGGCACCTGCTCAGCCGCTGGCCACGCGCAATGCCACACCGCCGCCGGAGGCGACCAACTGCAGCTCCTCGTTGATGGAGGAGCACAGCAGCAACCTGAACAACAACACCTCATCCGGCTTTCATAGCCTGGCTCAGTCAGAGCAGCCTATGACCACGACAACGGCCACGACGCCAGGAACAGAGGAACAGCTGCCCGTTGCCGAGGCTGTTGATGTGCCAGCAGCAGCCTCCAAGACAGAGGAGGAGCAGCCCCCCGTCAAGCAGAAGAAGCAGCGCAGGCGCAGGAAGAACGAGCTGGCGGCCATTGTGGCCGATCAGCTCCTAGAGAGCTTCAAGATCGACAATGCCCGCCGGGATAACCTCAAGAAGCTGGAGAATCTGGCGTACGAGAAGAGCGAGGACCTGCTACTCACCGGCATGCTCCTGATGTCCAGCACCAAGCGCAATGCGGCTCTGGGTTCCGCGGCGGCCGCCAAGCTGGCCAAGAACGAGGCGGAGGCACCAGCCAATCCTCCGACCCGTGGCCGGCCCAAGCGCCGTCAGAGCTGCTACTATCGCCGCGGCAAGGGAGGAGCAGCTGCGGGCTTGGGAGCTGGCAGTGGTTCTGGCACTGGCAAGGCCACCAATGAGAACATCAGCCTGCTCAAGTCCTCGCTGGAATCCTTCTCCATAGGCATCGAGAAGCAGCTGCTGGCCAAGGAGGCGCGCGAGGCCAAGGATGCCGCCCAGCCAGCGATGCCAACACAGCCGGTAGTTAGCTCCATCCTCCGGCCGAGCATCCTCAGCAGCGCCGTGGCCAGGGAGAGTCGGGAACAGCGGGAGCTACAGCGGGAGCTACAGCAGTCGCTGAGGTCGCAGAGTAAGCAGCAGGAGAAGCAGGAGAAACTGGACAGAATCCCTCAAGCATCAGCGGCGGCGGCGCCCACCTTCAGTCGCGATCCGCGTCTCAACAAGAACATACACAAGGAGGCGCCACAGCCGCCGCCGCCGGCGGTGGTCAGCAGCCACAAGGAGGCAACGCCCAAGGCGACGCCAGCGCCCGCGCCAGCTCCGACGGGCGATAATCCCGAGGAGGAGGACAACTACCTCACGGAGATAGCGAAGAATGTGAACGAGAAGATCATGTCGGCCACCACCAACGAGGACTTTGAGTTCGCCCACGACGAGTTCGATGGCGAGGATCAGGATCAGGATCAGGAGCACGACAAGTACTACCGACCGCCCACCTCGATGAGCGTGCGCAGTGCCCCCAATCTGAACGACGAGCACTCGAACTTTGGCTCCATGTGCGACGACAACACCAACACGGAGGTAATGGACATGGATCTGGACGACGAGATGAGCGTGTACACCAGCTACTCGCAGGATCTGGGCCGCGGGGGACGCGGCAGGCGGCGCCGGCGTCGACGCAGTGTCCTGCTCACGCGGCGTCCCAAAAAGCGGACGCAGCGCAGCGAACTGGATGCCGAGAAGTATGGCTGCAAGCTTTGCGGCAAGGCCTTCTTCACGGCCACCTCCCAGTCCAAGCACAACATGACGCTGGCCCACGTGTCCAAGGTGTCCGCCCAGGAGTATCTGCAGTCGCAGACGGCGCCCTCGAGTCCGCAGGATCCGCGCGATCGTCGCAGCTTGGAGCACTTGGATCATGACAGCGAGCGGCACAGGCAGTCGGTGGAGGAGCTAAGGCTGCTGGAGCAGCACCATCAACAGTACCAGCAGCAGCAGCAGCAGCAGCAGCAGCAGCAGCAGCAGCAGCAGCAGCAGCATCAGCAGCAGCAGCAGCAGCAGCAGCAGCAGCAGCATCCAGAGGAGCAGCCAGCAGCAGCAGCAGCTCCTCAGCAGATGAGGGCCTCAGTGCTGATGGTCACCTCGCAGCTGGCCCAGCAGGAAAGGGAACGCGAGCGGGATCGGGAGCTGCAGCGAGAGCTGGAGAGGGAACAGCAGCAGGAGCAGCAGCAGAGGGACAGGGACTGGGAGCGAGAGCGTACTCGGGAGTGGGATAGAGAACGCGAGCGAGATTGGGAGCGGGATAGGGAGCGTGAGAGAGAGCTGGCCTTTCTGCGGAGTCAGGAGGCCGCCCAGGTGCATCATGTGATCACCGAGGCCAGTCTGCGGCTGCACGACAACCAGCACAGTCCCACAGCTCCCTCATCCGCCCGCCTCAACCTCAATCCCGACGAGCGTCTCTTCTACGAGTGCTGCAACATCCTCAAGAGCGCCGAGACGCCGCGTCACCATAGCGATGGCATAACCAGCGCCACCTCGGTGATTGTGAGTGCGGGACGCAAGCACCTGCTGCCGCCACCAGCCTCGCCATCGCCATCGCCATCTCCGACACGTTCGCTACCGCCGCCAGCCTCGCCATCGCCATCGCCATCTCCCACGCGTTCCGGCTCGCTGCCACCGCCAGCATCGCCTTCCCCATCGCCACCGCCACTGCCACGGCCGCCAGCCGGAGCTCCAATGATTCCGGCACCCAATCCCCTGCCAGCGCCAGCCCATCCCGCCGTCTGTCATCAGCCGGTGATACAGCAGCTCTTCCGCAACCCGCCCGCAGTCACGCCCACCACCACGCCCACGTAAGTCAGCCTTAGTCTCTAAAGATGCCAGGCAGAGAGTCATCTCTCTTCTCTCTCCCTTCTTCCAGCAACCACAACCGACTCTCGCCCAGCTACTCGGCGGTGTCTCAGTTCTCGGCCACCACCACCACGTCCCGCTTCAAGACCAAGGCCGCCATGAAGGGCTACGAGAACGTGAACCTGCAGCTGGACATGCTGGAGCTGGCCAAGTCTGGCCGCGGGGTATGCAAGCTCACCGAGCTGGCGGACATTGCGCTGGGCAGTGAGAAGCCCGGCGGTGACTTTATGCCCCAGCATCACCTGCCACCAACGCCCACGGCGGCTGCTACTCCGGCAGCAGCTCCACCTCCGCCGCCGGCCATTCAGCAGACTCCGACACGGACGGCCACGCCAACAGGGACACCGACGCCAACGCCCACGCCCACAGGTGCCATGGAACAGCAACAACAGAGCTCCACGTCCTCGAAGACCATCATGCACGCCTCGATTATCAAGGCGGCGGCGGGTGTGGCCAGTTCGGCGACCCTGCCACCGGTCTCCGGGCGGATCATCATCCCGGATCGCCCGTTCAAGAACATCGGGCTGGAGGAGAAGGCGCCCATAACGTTTCAGAAGCCCAAGGCGTGCGTGAACCTGCTGCAGGAGCAGGACAACAACAGCGTCTCGACGGCCAGCTACTCGGATCGCGATGACTACGATTTCGGGACCCTGAGCTGTGACGGGGATGTGGAGCCAGAGCCAGAGCCGGAGCAGCCGGTCCGAGTGGGTGCCGAGGCAGGACGCGTGGTTCTGCCAGCTGGCAGCGGTGGAAATCGTGCCGTATCCACGTCCAGCTCGTCCTCCTCATCCTCCTCGTCGGCCGAGAATAGCAGGAGGAGCAGGAGGAGTGGCGGCGGCGCTGGCGGCAATGGCAATGCTGGTGGCAGCAGGAGCAGCAGCAGCAGCTCCAGTCGGGCCACCGCCAAGACCTTTGAGAACAAATCTTTGATAATGGGACGAATCTTCAAGCACGCGAGCAGCGCCAAGGCCTCGGCGGCAATGGCTTTGGCTGCCACGGCGGCCTTGCTGCCGGGACCCAGTGTGGTGCCCGGCATGGCCAAGATCAAGGCGCTGCCCAAGAATCAAGCGAATCTGGACCAGATCTTTGACGAGTTGCGCGGAGGAGGAGCAGCAGCCAAGGCAACGGAAATGGAAGCACCGCCAGCACAGGTCCAGGACAATTGGGAACGGCATCATCCTCAGCAGCAGCAGCAGCAGCTGCAGCATCACCATCATCATCATCATCACCATCAGGTGGAGCCCATGGCTGCGCCGGCCGCTCCAGCAGCCCCAGCGGCCATGCCGGCGCCCAGTGCCCTGCCGCCGGGCAGAAAGACCAAGACTGCACCTGGGAATACGGCCAAGATAGCGCCTGGGAATGCGGCCAAGATTGCCGCTGGGAATGCGGCCAAGAAGACGGCCAAGAAAGAGCAGGCCCAGCCACCGGCCACGCCCACAGCTGCTGCTGCTGCCTCTCCCTCGGGATCTTCCACCACCTCGTCCAGCCGCAAGCCGCGCAAGGACCTGACCAAGCTGCAATCGGAGCTGGGTATGAGCCACGAGGAGATCGAGCAGCTGATCGACGAGGGCCAGCGCAAGTCCAAGCGTCGCTGCGCCACCAATCGGCCCAAGAAGCTGGTGGAGACATGGAGCTCTGATGAGTACGAGGAGTTCCTCTCAACCAAGGACATCATAGCCCTGATCGAGCAGAAGGAGCAGCAGGAGCTAAGGCGTAAGCGTAAGACGAGCGAGGCCAACTCACAGCCGGAGGCAGTGGCGCCTCCAGTTGCAGCCAGCAGGAAGGCGCCTCAGGTGACGCCTCAGGCGGCGGGAGTGGCGGCGGCGACGACGAAGCGTAAGAACCGCGCCAGCGACAAGAAGCAGCAGCAGCCGCCGGCTGAGCCAGTGGAGCAGCAGCAGCCAAAGCCACGGGCCAGGCAACGAAACCAGGCAGTGCCAGCTCCTGCTCCTCCACCAGCAGAGGCAGTGCTTGTCCCCCCTGCCAGGGGTAAGGCCAAGGCAACGCCAAAGGGCAAAGCAGCAGCAGCGACAGCGACCAAGACAGGCAATTCTCGGAAAAAACGCGTCAATGAAAAGCTCAAGGAGCAGCAGCAGCAGTTGGAGGAGCAGCAGCAGGAGGAGCTTGAAAAGGCCGATACCGATACTGTGGAGACGCCAACGAGGACGCGCAGCTCCAGGCAACAGCCCAAGAACAGAGCAGAGCCCGAACTCCTGACACACCAGCCGTCGCAGCCGCTGGAGATGGAATCACCGCCCAGGGAGAGGATCAAGGCGCGCAACAGCAATCCAGCGCAGCCACTGGCTCCTCCACAGCCCCATCTTCAGCCCAGGACCAGCTCAGTGGCCACTGCCACCACGAACAACAACAACAACAGCAGCAGCAGCAACAAGAACCTGAAGACCAAGCGAAGATCGGCCACAAACCGCCAGTCACCGGCCCGTAGAAAGCGTCCGGCAACGGAGAAGCAGCTCTACTACTGGAGCAGCTCCAGCGACGATGAGTTCGGACGCCTGGATGCCGAGGGTGAGGCGGCGGCGGCAGCGGCGGCGGGTGCTGGTGGTGACACCGGCTCGAGAACGGAAGCCAGCGGCAGTGAGCGACGACGGGATCAGGCGACGGCAGATCAGCTGGAACTGGAGCCGGAGGAGGAGCAACAGGCGTCACCGTCGCCCGGCAAGCACTTTGAGGAGAACGAGCCGTACCAGAAGCACGGCTGGATCGTGGGTGACTCGCACAAGAAGCTAGTGAAGCTGCTGGCCATTGCCAAGGGCAGCAAGAAGGTGGATAACTGCGGTGTCAAGCGGCGCACGCCCAAGCGCAAGTGCTAGGAGTGCGAGAATCTGGAGGAGAGTCAGAGCCAGCTGGCGGAGGAGGACGCCGATGACGACGACAGCCACCTCCTCCTCCGGCTGGACAACAACAAGTCATAGCCATAGGCCGAGGCCGAGGCCTCGAAGGCGGAGTCGGCGCGGGCAGCCGACGACGACCCATTATCGCCGCCATCGATCACATACGTACTGCCATTGTGTCATCATCGTTAATCGTTAAGGTCAGCCCAGGGCCAGGCGAGGATTAGCTGGAGCTGGACGGGATTGGATGCCTGGAAGCCTGCCTGGCCTGGCCTGACCCCCATTAACCGTATGCGGAGTATATGCAACATATTTTTCTTTCTTTTAAACATCTAAGCGTTACATTATTTAGGTTTTTTTTTTATTAAGTGTATTTATAATTAATAAACGAAAGAAACAAAAAAGCGACAAATGCAAACAAATATAAATTTGAGCACAATTAAATCCTTGTTTCCTTTGCGGGAGTTTTTATGGGGCTTCCTTTGGAGATATTCCTCCCCTTCTCTCGGTTTCCTAGTCCGAGCTATCTCTTTGGGTGTCTCCCTCTCTCTCGTGAGCTTTGCTCTGGAGCAGGGTTGGGCACCGAACTTAAGAATTGAAGCCCCACAAACAACATTTACCCTAAATTTAAGAGTTTTCCTCTAAACAGTGTAAGTTTGGCTTTTTTAATCATTAAATTCAAGAGCTATCCTCCAAGTAGTGTAAGTTTTGCTCTTTTAATGATGAGTGAGTGTAAGTTTGGTTCTTTTATTGCTTATGGTGTTATGATACTGTATTAAAAACTTCTTTCGTTAGAGATTTCGTTGGAGGATTGACAGCAACCATAGGAATTTATGTAAGTGCAAGCAAGACGACTATACGCACTTTCAATGACAGATTAATACATTAATGTACATAAATTAAAGTGCGTGTAGTTTTCTTGCTCGCACTTACGTAAAATCGTATGCCAAGCCTCTAATGAAAACTTTAATTAATGAAGTTTTTAATACAGTATCAAAACAATGCTTAGTGAGTGTAAGTTTTGCTCTTTTAATGCTAAGTGAGAGTAAATTTTGCTCTTTTAATGCTTAGAGAGTGTAAGTTTGGCTCTTTTAATGCTTAGTGAGTGCAAGTTTTGCTCTTATAGTGCTTGGCAAGTGTAAATACTGCTTTTTTAATGCTAAGCAAGTGTATATATTGCTTTTTTAATGCTAAGCAAGTGTAAATATTGCTTTTTTAATCCTTAGTGAGAGTAAGTTTGGCTCTTTTAATGCTGAGTGAGTGTAAGTTTGTCTCTTTTAATGCTTAGTGAGTGTAAGTTTGGCTTTTTTATTCTCAAATTCAAGAGCTATCCTTAAAGTAGTGTAAGTTTGTCTCTTTTATTGCTTAGTGAGTGTAAGTTTGGCTCTTGTAATGCTCAGTAAGTGTAAGTTTGGCTATTTTAATGCTTGGTGAGTGTAAGTTTGGCTCTTTTAATGCTTGGCAAGTGTAAATATTGGTTTTTTAATGCTAAGCAAGTGTAAATATTGCTTTTTTAATCCTTAGCACGCGGTATTTGTCCGTGATTACGTGTAAATTAGGCTTCTATACTTCTAATGTGTAGATTTTGTTTTTCTACTCCTGATCGCGCGTTATTTAAGCCTCAGTATATGTAGATTTTGTTTTTGTAACCCCAAAAGCCGCGTATTTCTCCCAAAAATGAGATAAATAGAGCTAGGACACCCCCGCAAAAACAGCAAGAAAACTCCCAGGACTCTTTCCTCAATATTATGTAACTTCTGTTTTTGTTTTTATTTTATATTTTACAACTAACGGTATCTTTACATATATAACATGTAAAAAAAATATAGAGTTAAGGAATAGTTAAAAAAAAACGTCAAACACACAATGGAAGCGACGGCGTGCGGTGTGGAAGCGAACGCTTAAGGGTCTCGGCGAGCTCACACCCAGCCAGTGGTGTGTGGTGTGTGCGTGGTGTGTGTGTGCTGTGCTGATGAGGCGCTGCTTGGGCGTTGCCAAAGGATAAATGCGAAGCAAAACCAAGAGTTCCATCAGGGATTAGAATGTTTGCATGGGAGTTCATAACTTGAGTTGAGTTTCGGCTGGATGCACCGACGTAAGAGATATTGGTGGGTCTCGCCTCGACTGCTGCTGCTGCTCCTGCTGCCTGCGTTCGCTTCTTCCTTTCCTGCGCCGACGTTCCGCATCATGACTTAAACATTACGCTGGCTTCGGCTCTCTCTCTCTCTCTCTCTGTCTGTGTGTGTGTGTGATGGGGGAAGGGGAAGGTGGACAGCTTACATCATGCCACCCATGCCGCCCATGCCTCCCATGCCGCCCATACCACCCATGCCGGGCATGCCACCAGCGCCGCCATCCTCCTTGGGCAGCTCGGTAACCACAGCCTCGGCGGTGGTCAGCAGAGAGGCCACGCCGGAAGCGTCTGTGATGGCGGTCCGCACCACCTTGGTGGGATCAATGATGCCCTTCTCGATCAGGTTGCCGTACTCGCCCTTCAGCGCATCGTAGCCAAAGTCACCGGTCTGGGTCTCCACCTTGGCCACAACCATGGCGCCATCAACGCCGGCGTTCTTGGCAATGGTCATGCAGGGCATGCGCAGGGCACGACGCACAATCTCCACGCCGAGGTTCTGCAAGGGATCCATCGATTAGGATTGATTGAAAGCTAACAAGGGTGACAATCTTTGCTTACCTGATCCTCATTGGAGGTCTTGACGCCATCCAGCTTCTCGATGCAGCGCAGCAGAGCGGTGCCACCACCGGGAACGATTCCCTCCTCGACGGCAGCACGTGTGGCATTGAGGGCATCATGGACGCGATCCTTCTTCTCGTTAACCTCCACCTCGCTGGAGCCGCCGACGCGCAGCAGGGCCACGCCCGAGGCCAAGCGGGCCAGGCGCTCCTGCAGCTTCTCCTTCTCGTACTCGGAGGTGGTGTCGGTGATCTGTTCCTTGATCTGGTCGACGCGACGCAGCACATCGTCCTTCTTGCCCTTGCCCTTCAGCAGCAGGGTATCGTCCTTGGTGATCACGACCTCGCCAACCTGTCCCAAGTCGCTGACCTTGACGTCCTCGAGCTTAACGAGATCGGCATCGTCGCCGAACACAATGCCACCGGAGGCGATGGCCATGTCGGTGAGGGTGCTCTTGCGGTTGTCGCCGAAGCCGGGCGCCTTGACAGCGGCCACCTGCAGGCCGATCTTGAGGCGATTCACCACCAGGGTGCTCAGGGCCTCGCCGTCAATGTCCTCGGCAATGATAACCAGCGGCTTGCGCTGGGCATTGGCCAGCTCCAGGGCCGGAATGATGCTCTGCACCGAGGAGATCTTCTTCTCCGAGAGCAGCAGAAGGGCGTCCTGGAACTCCACCTTGGCGCCCTTGGACGAGTTGATGAAATAGGGCGAAATGTAGCCGCGATCGAACTTCATGCCCTCGATCACCTCCAGCTCGTCGTTGAGGGTCTTGCCGTCCTTGACAGTGATGACGCCGTCGCGTCCCACCTTCTTCATGGCCTCGCTGATCAGATTGCCGATGGCCTGGTCGCCGTTGGCCGAGATGGTGGCCACCTGGGCGATCTCCTCGGGTGTGGTCACGGTGCGCGACATGGCCTTGAGGTTGTCCTTGACCGTTTCCACGGCCAGCATGACACCGCGTCGGATCTCCACGGGATTGGCACCCTTCGAGATCTTCTCGAAGCCCTCCTTGGCAATGGCACGGGCCAGGACGGTGGCGGTGGTGGTGCCATCGCCAGCCTCCTCATTCGTATTGTTGGCCACATCCTGGACGAGCTTGGCGCCAATGTTCTGGAACTTGTCCTTCAGCTCAATGGACTTGGCCACCGTGACGCCGTCCTTGGTGATCTTGGGCGAGCCCCACGACTGCTCAATGATCACGTTGCGTCCCTTGGGGCCCATGGTCACGGCCACGGCATCGGCCAGCACATCAACGCCCTGGAGCATCATGGCGCGCACCTCCGCCCCGAACTTGACGTCCTTGGCATAGCCGCGCATGGCCAGCTGGCGGCTGATGGAGGTGCGAGCAAGCGAAACTGGCAAACGGAACATCTGGAGGGGGGTAGACGGAGACAGAGAGAGGCGCATTAGTGGGGGGTGGGCAACATAACAGTAACAACACGTGCTCTTCCCCCAAGCCCGACCCGCACGGAGACTCATTCTCGTGTCTTTATTTATTCGTTGGACGATGATAAGCGGGTCAAAGTACAGTGTGGGCCGGCTCTCTGGATTGTTTTTTAGTAATATATTGTTATAAATCTATGAATTAAGTAGGAAATAACCCAAATCTTGGTTTATCTGAAGAGAAAATGCTGTTTTAAGAGAAATGCTAATGCTAAAATCACCAAAAGCTATGCAAGTGAAAACGTTTTAAAATATTTCTTCACAAATATTCTTACAATATCCAGTTGGAATATCTCAGGTTCTAATAAGATGTAACGTGTTTGAAGTTGGAAAAGTGATTTAAAATCTCTCATAAATTTAAAAAATCGCTTTTAATGAATTTAAATAATATTCTACCAAGTTTATGTGCATTTATTTATTAATATAAATATTATCTTTACTTGGGCTGATGAAAGAAACCCAGAATATAACGAAATGTTTCAAGTTTTTCTTGTTTTTTTGGTTACGACATGCTGCCGGTGTTTCCCCATTGTTTACTTAACTTTTTTTAGTTTAATTTTCAGCTTATGACGATTAAATTGAATCCCCTAGCGAGGCTTCACTGTACCTTGCCAAGCCCCCCCTTAACAACAAAAAAAGAACCTAAGCATCGTCGCACAGCGATAATTCCAGAAGAACGAAACGATTTATGTAACCAGAGTGGATGGTTATAGCGATAGATACACTCCGATCCGAGGGCTGATTACGAAATCCCAAGATTTGGATGGACAGAACTAGCGAAGGAAAGGGGGAGGAGGAGCAGATCGGACCCAGAGCACATGCAATGGCCGCTGACAAATGTGAAATTGCCGGCTAACGAAACAAAGAGAGAGAGCGAAAAAAAACATGTGCGCTGCGCTTCATAACTTTCTTCGCCACTTTCCTGAAGCTTTTTGTATGAAAATTTACTTAACGCAGTTAATCCAATGAAGAAGCCACTTACTCTAATATAACTTGCAACTAATCAATAGATAGAACCTTCTGGAAACATGGGTTTTTGCCGGCTCGGCTCCCTCAGATTCTCGTCGTTCGCTTATATAACCCGCACACTCATACTCGCACACAGCTTTCAGGTGCAGGTGGCGCACACACACAACACAACATACAAGCGGAGGGACAGGCGGTAAAAGAAACACTTACTTTGAATAAAATTGGCGCTGCTTAGTTCTGACAGGACTGTTGAAAGAATGCTCCGATTCTATTTGATGTAAAACAACCAAGTCACTTCACTTGCCCAGGCGGTCCGGATTTCCTCTTTGAAAATGTGAACTAAAGGCAGTGTTGCCAGACAACAATTTTGCATAAACCCTAAAAAATCTCAAATAGTCGAGATTTCCCCCTAAAACATCCAGTATTCCCCCCAAGATCCCAGCTATAAAACAGCTACAAAATAGCTGAAAACGGCTAAAAATGGAATCATGAAAGTTTATGGTGCTGCCATACTTTTCGAGGAAAGGTTTCAGTTTTACACGGTTCTCGGTGCTCCAAGCTCCTTGCAACAATTGAAAAGCCTCGGGCTGGGTGCGCAACAAATTGGGGCAGGGTCGGCAACTCAATTTTCTGTGGAAAATTGGCCGGAAACACCTTAAAAAGGCTAAAATAGAAGCCAGACCCTCAGATCCGCTCAGAAATTCTGAGGCTTCTTTAGCCAATTTTAGCCATTTTTTCAGCTTTTTTAAAGCCGTTTTCCTAAGAAAGCTTAGCTATGTCCGATATATCGGTATATTATCGATCCTTCGAAACATTCCAACTAGAATTATCGATTGGCTTATCGTGGTAAAATTTGATGATTTAAAAGTTTTTATTTAACCATATTCTAAGCCTTTATATGACCTAAGATTTCACAAATTGCAGCCGGTTCTCGATTGCCGTGATAATGGTTCCCATTGCATCCATGTAGTCCATAAAAGCGTCCAAGTCGTAGGGTCCAGTCCTGTGGAAGAGAGAAAGAGGTAAAAAAAAAACACTGACAATTCTTGGAACGCTTACTCCATATCCTGGGCATTTTCACTGATTAGACTAAAGCCATTCATGCCCCTGGCCAGGTAGTCCATCACCACCACTCGGTAATCCGTCTCAGGATCAAGTGGCCTGTATTCGGGCACCTGGCAATGGGAGCATCGAACTCGGACGCTGGAGACGCGTTGCCCAATCCCAGCACTGAGGTCGTAGATGACGCGAAGTCCGGAGACCTGCAAAAAGCGAGAGGACCTGGGCGAGGACAAACTGGCATTCATGGGCGCCACACCGTCCTCCAGTAGCTCCAGAATGATTTGACCCCGAAGGGTTAGGGCCACCAATCGATTCTCCCAGGGGCACATGGCCACCAGCTGCTTGTAGGTTATGTCTGGAATATTGGATCCTTCTTTCGAAAAAAACACTATTTTTAAAGAGAAGATCAACTTACTGCCAGCGGGAATGGGCACACGGAAGGTTCCCTGCGATGTCAGGGCAATGGACACGTCACTCCAGCTGTCCACGGGTGGGGATGCATCCTTGATGAACTGTCAGGAATGGATAGTTAGCTTGGGGAAGACTTCTGACGATGCACTCACCGCATGCAGCATGGCGTCGGTAAAGAAGTTACCCAGGTTGCACTCTCCCCGACTGCACTCGCTCTGCTGAAGGAAGACGCGGCTCTGGCCCACAATCCGATTGGACATGGTCTCCAGCTCGGCCTGCCAGGGCACCATGGCCGCCAGGATGATTTCATCTTGAAGTGGGAATGGTGTAAGTATTAAGGATAACTCCCTAAGCATCTTAGATCTGGGAGTTCGAAGGCCCCCAAAGAAAACCAAGTTGTATAACTTTTACAGAAAAGTATTTACTGGGACAAGGGCTACATATAAATGCTATTCCGTGATCAGTTGAGCACGGTGATGCGTCCGTCGAGACCCTGGTAGATGGGATCAAAGTGGCTGCTGTACGAGATCAAAGCATCCAGGTCGGTGACGCCCCACCTGTCACGAAAGGAAAGGAAGAAGCATGTGATTATCTGATCCTTACAATAAGAGAAAGGATGGTACTCACTCGAGATCTGTGCCCTCGGCCAGCATGGTGTAACCATCGCCGCCCGCCTGCAGGAAGTTGGGCGAGGTGAGTCGATAGACCTTGTCCATTACCAGCGGCTCGTACTTGGGCACCTGGCAGTCCGCACAGCGCACTGTCACGGATATGACCCGGGATCCAATAGGCTTCGTATAGTCGTACTTCACCCGGATGCCCGAGAATTGCAGGTTAATATAGGAGCCGCTCACGCCGTTCTCCAGGTCCACCTTGCTCACGGCAAACTCCATGGCCTCCACCAGCTTGCTGCCGGGCAAATTGTAGGCCACCAAAGTGTTCTCGAAGGGCGACATGCTGACTATGTGGGCGTAGGTGAGATCTGTGGGTCAGGTAGGTAATAAGAAAGAGCTCATCTTTGGCTGGATTCTTTACTCACTGCCCCTGTTGAGCGGCACTCGGAGTCCTCCGATGTTCATCAATCCGGCGGATACATTTGTCCAGGCCTTTTCCTCATAAGGCGCCATACCCACGAACTGCAAGTAGTTGTTATCAATTCATGTTAATTCTAGATCCTAGATCTGCCTCAAACTCACCGAGTGCACCATAGCATCGCAGAAGAAGTTCCCCAGGTTGCACTCTCCGGCGGCACAGTCGTCCTTGGTAAGATCCACCGTGGTGCGGCCCACCACCACCTTGCCCGTCTCATCAATCACCTCCTTCCAGGGCTGCATGGCCTCCAGGATCTCCTCATCTGCGGAGCACAATATGCACAAGACACTTGACAAAAATGATCACAAAGTCATCCAATTTCTTTTTTTTAATTCTATTTCATATTTATTAGCATGAAGAAATATTAATACACGTAGGACACATACACAAGGACTTTCATCCGAGACACTAAAAAAACACACACAAGCACGGCCAGAAAAGTGAATTGGGAATTATAAGCGGTGAAGATATACTTAGTATTTACATAGAAAAACACGGAAGTTAAGTTACAAGTTAAGTTGAAAACTACAAATATTTATTTTAAGGATTAACCTAAGGTAATTTCAAGTTGTAAATGAATTCGTTGTTTTACTCACGAAAAAGTGAGTTGGGAATTATAAGCGGACGAGATAAACAAAGAAAAACACTGATTTTAAGTTAATACAAGCTAAAAAAACATATTTCAAGGATAAACATGTTGTATTTTCTATTACTAAGTTATTATTATTAAATATTTAATCACAATTCCATATTCAACACTCACCTTCGGGCACCGACTGGTCCATGTACAGGGGATTGCCCTCAAAGTCCAGCACATCGCCATTGTCATCGAAGTAGACAACCAGGTTGCCCACATAGCGGGCGTAGGCCGAGGCCTGGACGATGAGCACACGGTGGCCGGAGCTGTGAACCACCTCGGTGGGATAGGGTCCGGCGGGAGTGCTTCCACTGGGCGGAGTACCCGTGTACAGCAGAGTGTGCGAGTGGGAGCCCACAATGACATCGATCCAGTCGCCGGCATTGGCCGCGATCTCCTTGTCCACATCGTAGCCGCAGTGGGAGATCACAATGATGATGTTGGCGCCCTGGGCCTTCAGCAGCTGTGCCTCCTCCCGGATGGTGTCACTTTCGTTCCGGAATATCAACTTGCCCGTGTTGGCCAGATCCTGCAAGGGAAATACATTTCTATATGATTTTCGGGGAATATTCCCAACTGCCACTCACATAGGTTGTCTCCAGGATAACGCCAATCAGACCGATCTTGCGACCATCCCGCTCAATGATCTTCGACTTGTCGTACTTGCCCTCCAAGGTTGGCTCGTGGGCGCAGTCCATGTTGGCCACCAGCATGCTGGTGTTCACGGTCTCCAGGAAGGGCACGACGCCCTCCACGCCATGATCGAACTCGTGGTTGCCCAGGGTCTGTGTTATATCAAATCTTTAGCAAATGGATTACGTGTCTCTTGGGGAATTCCCAAGAGTTCGATGACTAACCATGGCTTCGGCAGGCAGAAGGTTCAGCAGCTGCTGGGTGACATTCCAGCGACCGATGTTGTACCAGAGCGTCCCCTGGAAGCTATCCCCCGCATTGATATAGATGGGATTCAGCTCGGCCTGCTCCTGCAGCAGACGCCGGACGGTGGTAACAGTGCGCGGATAGCCACCGATGCAGTACTCGCCCTCGTCACAGGTCCCGCCGCTGGTGTCCGTGGCCTCGAACCTGGTCGTCGGATACGGAATCGAAGCGGGGATTAGCTCTGGAGTGGGCTCGTGGACGGCTGTCGATGACGACTCATAGGGGGCCGTATCGTTATCGTGATCGAAATCAGTACGTGAACCTGATAGGGCCATGCTTTATGACCCATAAAGCGTTCCAATCTGATTACTACGTCCGCCATTTCTTACCTGGCATGCAGATCGTTGATGTGGATGATGGCCACGGGAAAACCCTCCTTGTCAGCAGCCTCCACCAGCATGGATCTTCCCATCATCGCCACTAGAGCTATGGACCAAAACAGTCGGTTGGCAGCCATGTCGAAGCAGAAAAAGGACTAGTCACCGCCAAAAAGTCAAGTAAAGACCAGACCGAACCGATGGCCGTTGATAAGGCAACTGAATGGCCAAAATCGCCACCACTTCGAGGCCTGCAAAAGCTGAATGGGCTTCGGTTTGCGGTCAGATCTGGACACCCATTCCCGCATTGATAAGCCCAACTGAGTGCCTCCTTCCTCAGCGATCTGCACAGAGAGAAATACCCAGCCATGTTGGGTAGCATTTCATGTCTAAAACAAGTCGAAGAATTAGGGAATTTAAAAAGGATACAATAGGGTTCTTAATGTAAGATTTTTCAACAATTTTCTTACCTTGACTGGCTCTCTTTTATCTCTTTTACCTTCCTGAATTTAGATTAAATTTTATTAATGCATTTTGTGTACTTTTATTATTACTAATATTATTATTATTATTACTAGCAATTCCTCTCAGTGCATTCTCGTGGAACTGCAGTGAACCGAAGCTCCTCTCTTCGCTCGATTCTCTCCATTATTGCCTTTCGGCTTAATTAGGTTTCTTGCTATTGATTTTCGCTGTTTACTGAATCAGTTTCAAATTATTCACTGAACAAAGCAGACATGACCAAATAAATAATATATATATAGTTGAATATTTAATATCTAAGATATAATCTAAGATCTATTACAAACTAATATAAGTAACTAAGTTAATCGTAGAGAAAACTCGTGGTTCAATCATTCCCAGAATAAACTATAATTAATGATCACAAGAAGGTGTTGCGACCTAAAACGTACGCACAAGTTTATGATCATCGTAAATCTTCTTGAATAATTAAGGTTATAAATACCCAAAAAAGCGAGGTTCGGTTCTATTTTTTATAGGGTAGCTCAGGGCACTTAATGATATGCGCTTATTGATCGCCGATAAGCTGGAGGGATGGATGACCGAGATACCGGGAAACGGATACGGGGGCGCCACTCCAGTAATGCTCAGTTGGCTGAACAACACATGTGTTACATGCGCTCCCCACTTGATGTTCAAGTGGCCCCAAAAACACTTGTCCTACTCCTCCTACTCCTCCTCGTCGCTGTCCACGTTTATTACGCTCTGGCACTGGGCACAAAATATATGAGCGTGGGAGCAGAACAGGCACCTGATAGCTCCAGCAATATTCCTGGTTTATTGCACCATCGACTAAGCCTACAGAGTCACCGATATCTCTACTATCTGTAGCTCTGTCGTCGTCTGACGATAATACGCATTATCGCGCCCAATCGAGATTCCAAATCCCAGGCGAAGCTACTCGGGATTCCAAGGTTAATAAATAAATATTGCTTTCTTTAACTTTAAATATTATGCTTCCAGTGACCCTGTCTTTTTGACGCACTCATCATGATCGAAATCACATCAGAAGTGGCCGCTTATCTGAGAAACCTCTTCTGGTTAATGGGTGTTAGATATTCCTACATTCAAACCTGATAAGCCGGTCAGATTTTAATCAAGCTATATAAGCCAAAAACCACTTGAGATCTTACATTGATTTACAACGATTTACAGAAAAGTGGAAGAGAGCTTGAAGGTTGTGGCAGAGCAGGTGCTTGGTGAGGCTTAGGAGGTTGTAATCTATGGTGACTATACTTATGGAAGAGAGCAGGAAGTTCGTAGAAGAACAGGTGCTTGGTGGGGCTTAGAAGGTTGTAATCTCTGGTGACTATACACTTAAATCCCCTGAGTATGCTTCGATTGCCGAGTAAATATTAGTTTCCGATAAGTAAATGCAAATATTATGCCTCTAGGGCATGATAAGGTGAACGTAGGTATGATTATTTTAAGAGATATCATATCAATACAGGTCACATTATCTTAACCAATACCTTAATTGAAAAGAAAAGAAAACCTCCTGCTCTCTCTCCCCTGGAAGGAAACCTGAAAAGGTAAAGGAAATAAAAGATTGCAGTCTCTCAAGGGTATGTAATATCCCTGCAGTACCAGTTGTCATTAATAGGCAATTAGGGGTATCCTATTCTGAGGTTATTTTTTATGAGCTCACTAAATTCCTCTCTTCAAAAATTATGTTGATGACAGTTTGATGAAATGTTGATGAATTGTTGATGAAATGTTGATGAATTGTTGATGAAATGTTGATGAAACGTTGATGAATTGTTGATTAATTGTTGATGAAATGTTGATGAATTGTTGATGAAATGTTGATGAATCATCGATGAAATG
>JAEIIF010055039.1:2992-18873 GCA_018874455.1 Drosophila trapezifrons
TTTTATTTCTGTACAACAAAGAGATAGACAGCTCTAATATTATATGCGAGTGTTTTTAATTTAGGTAGTGTGTGTGTGTGTGAGAGAGTCTAAATAAAACTAAAGCAAGTCAGGAGGAGTGTGCTACAATAGAACCAAAAACATACTCTTAATCCATACGGTAGACACTTAAAGCCGATAACAAATCAAAAGTATAATCAACGAACGGCAGGCTTGAGAGCGCAGATCTTTGGATCAAGTTAAAATATAAAATTACTATACAATTCCCAGATACCGATCGATTAGATTAGTTAGGCTTCTACAAGTAACAGCTTGAGAATATACAGCCTAATAGAGTAGTTCAAATACCTATTGTAGTTAAAGCAAATAAAACAATAAGAAACCAAAATATATAGAGGTCCCAAATATGATTGATCCTAGCAATAATCTAAAACCAGTATCCAAGGTATATGTGTGCGGAGAATAGAAGAGCATCTTAGATCACACTAACCAGTACACAGATACTTTTCAAGTCTACAACGTCTAACCTGAAGTATTATATGTTCATCGTTCTCACTATCAACATCGTCATCAAAATCAAAATAAGAAACATCCTATATAGAGATTTATATAGCAAATGTTGTGTGGAGGTGGGAGAAGGAAGAGTGGGATCAAAACAAAAGCGTTGAGCGTAATAAGTAGAGAAAGAAGAGCAGTTAAGAACGAATGTTAGAAGTAAGGAACAGAGTAACCAAAGAGAATAAAGCTCGCTAAAGCTAAGTTGAAACAAGGATAACTGTTGTTTGTCTTATAACCATTATTGAAACGTAATCAAGTTAAGTTTTTGTCAGTGATAGAGAGGAGAGAGAGTATCAATTTGTTTCCCTTTTTCGGACTGTGCTAGTAAATCATTGCATATTGTATACTTTACCTTAGCCGTAACATTATGACGATCTTTATTTGGTGAAATGATGACTTCATGGCCAGTTTGCAGAGATCCGACGGGCGTTGACTGTTTATGTCAGTAGTAATGTGAATGCATTTATTTTATTTTCAATTACACATGTTTATATATAGATGATGCAGTAGTTTGTTTGTTTGTTTATTACACACACACAGAGAGAGTTACACGCACATGAAACGGTGTTGACAACCGAAAAAAGAGAAAAGAGATCAAGGAGAGAAGAGAGAAGTGCTGTTAAAAATGGCATCAATTTTGGTTGCTTAAGTTAGTTTAATTATTATGTCTAGCTTAACCGCCTAAGGCAACGAGCTTACACACTGAAAATAAGCATTTACCAACACTGAGCGAGGGTTTGAGCGAGCATCATACATGGCTAGGCAACACTGATTTTAGAATTCAAATCCTAGATACTTATATCCGCATCTCTTCTACTCTTTTTATACCTTGTCAGACTTATTTTTGGCCAAATGCGACGGCGGCGCATTCTTTATGACCTTCATTTGGTCCAGCTGTTCCTTTGTCTTGAAATCAAAACATAGAAAGACTTCAATATCGATGACAAAGGCGGTTTAATTGGGGAAAAAGTGTAAGAGATTAAAACACACATTTCATATTTTTGGGTTTTTACTGATTCGATGCTTCGATGGCTCTTTAATTTATGTTCCTAACTTTGTTGCTGTTGGTGTGGTTGGGGCACGTTATAAAAATATATATTCAAGTCATTGAAAGCCGAAGAATATAACACAGGCCGTGGGGCAACACGAATGGAACTTGCAACTAACTGTGCCCCGTCTTCTGTTCAGCAGCGGCAACTAGATGGCAACCGATGGCAACCGATGGCGCTACAACAATGATCCAGCCATGTTAATAATGGGTTATACATGTCGTCGTATATAAACTGATGATGCCACGGAATTGCATTCACTTGTGTTAATTGATTCGTATCATTCGCAAAGGTTTTGGGTTGACGCTGGCGGCGGCGAGGGCGGTGGTGCTAGTAATGTGGCTCCGTTTGTCATGCTCGATGATGCTTCCCGTTATTCAAAATGATTTTAGAGTAACATGATGATAGTTAATTTTATAGTGCACTGAGGATATATGATACTGGAACGGATATCATTTGTCTATACAACTAGGGGCTTGCTCTTATCTATGTCTCCTATAAATTAGATTGGGGTTAAGTTTTAGAATTCGGCAGAGTCATCGTTGCGGTTAGTGTGCTTGGTCTTAAGATTAGTGTAGTTTCAATGGGGATGGGACTGAAAGGAGGCGCTCACCATTGTCTTCCCTGTCCAGTCGAACTCGCCCTCGTCGGTATATCCCTTACGATCGAATAAGTCTTGAAACAGTCTTCGCAGGAAATCATAATCGGGAGTTTCGAAAAAATCTAACCGCCGTACGTAACGCAAATATGTAGCAAACTCTTCAGGATGTCCGTCGCAAAGCACCTGTATGTATGAAATATGTTATTAATTAATAGTTCTTTGAGCATATTCTGCGATATAGATAGATAGTTCACCTCGATGGGCGTTGCTCGTTTCGTATCACCGATTTTTTGATATCTCTCCTTGAGTGTATCAGCCTTCAGGCCTTGCCACGGCAGTGAACCTCTTAAGAAGTACATAAACATATGACCCAATGCCTCCAGATCGTCGCGACGCGACTGTTCACGCCCCATATGCGTGTTGATTGACATATAACGTGCCGTTCCAGTTAGGGACTTATGCTCCCGATATGGTATATGCCTATTTGTATCTAAATCAATGTATTCTTTGGCCAAACCGAAATCTGAAACGATCGAAAATTCGATATCAGTTAAAGGCAATGTTTAAACGAATTCCATTTCATTCCAGACGACTTACCAATTATATGGATAATTTTTTCACGTTTTGTTGACGTTCTGCCAATGAGAAAGTTCTCTGGTTTAACATCCCTATATATTAAGTGCCGACTATGAACATATTCGATCCGGTGGAGCTGCATTTTCAAAATTAATTATTTATGGTAAAAGAAAAGAAAATATATTAGTATGATTTCTTCATTTCCGGACAGAGCATTCCATATGTGTATTCAGTTTTATATCAACACTTATGGATTGCTCTTTTTAATGCAAACTAAGTATAGACTTCACTTTTCATTTTTCTGTAGTGTCTCAACTAGCTGTTTTTTTTATTGTTTTTTACTGTAGATTTTGTTTTATTGTTTCATGGCAACGATTATTCAATTATTTATATCGATTGATTTCGCTGATAAATCATAATTTAAAAGAAACTCAGGATTCTCTAGATTAAACTACGAAATTGATGTATACATGCAAATTTAATTTTCATTACAATGAACGTTATATGCTTTTGGATTTGCTGAATTTGTTTATCAACAATTTTCCTAAGGAAGCGCTTTACGTGAATGACACCTCAAAAATGTATGCAAACTAAAAGAAAAAAAAAAAACGAATAAAACTTAAAACTTAACTACAAATTAAACCTCAACCAGGCGACTACAATAATGAGAGATAGAGAGTGAGTCGGAGAGAGTTGAGAGAGAGAAGAGAGCGGCGACGACCTTATTGTTTCTGGTTAGTGATGAAAATCCAAAATAAAATTAATTAAGAGTTAATTTTGAACCAAGCTTTCCTGATAGTAACAAAAAAATATATATAATACACACACACACACCCCAAAACCCACAGACACGCAAAACATATAAAAGGTGTTCTTTTTTTTTTGTGGTTCTGTCTTAGGACTAGTGTTGGTTAATTTCGATCTCGGCTACCAGTGTTGTGGATGTAATTATGTGCAGAGTTATGCGCGTGCTTAAAGGAAACTTGGCTGATTGCATATTTCTGTTGTTTTGTCTTTTTTTGCAGCGTTGGTGGTTTTACTTTGTTTTGTGGTGGATTTTTTAGTGGTTGTACTTACTAATTGTATAGCTATCAGTAGTACGCTCTTCAAAGTGAAACGTCTGCCGCAAATATCGAATAAATCTTCAAGTGATGGACCAAGCAACTCCATAACAAGAGCATTGTATTTGCCGCATGGGCCGAAGTAATATACTTCTGGTACACCCTCTGCTATCGATTGATCGATCGATTGATTGATTGAAGTTATTGGTCGATTGTTTATCGGTCGGTTGGTTGGTGGTTGGGTAGACATGGAATTTTGTTTGGAGGAAGCGAGCGAGTAGTGTTTATTATTTATTCGAGTGTTGGACAGCGCACAAAAGTTTGTTGTTGTTGTTTTTGTTGTATTTATGCAAAAATTCGTGAGCGCGAGATAAAAAGAGAGATGAGAGAGAGAGAGAGAAGAAAGAAAGATGAGAGATACAAAATAGAAAACAAATTCAATTTCCTTTTTTGTTTTTATAAATTTTTTTTTTTTTTTACGGGTCGGGAACAACAAGAGAGTGAGAGAGACAGAGACACAGACTGGGAAAGTAATGTGTGTGGAGAGCGATGGAGATACGGCTCATGGTTTTGAGGTTAGTGTAGCGCGTCTTACGATATTACCACCTTTCATTTGACAGAGAGCGAGCGAAAATATAAATACATAATCGGGTAACTGTGCTTAACACAACAAGAACAACAAAAATAGAGATTCTCGAAGCATATACACAAGGAAAAGCCTGCTGGACGACCAAACTGGAGACGGGAACTCACCTACCAACTCATCCTCCTCCTCCGAACCTCTATTATAGACCTCCTAACCAGTGGACATTCGGGTATAACAGTTTTGTGTGTGTGTGCTTAAAGCTAGGCTTACATCTAAAGTAGTTTTTGTCCTTGGTTGTTATGTGTGTGTGTGTGGTGTATTGTGTATAACAGTTTGTAGGATTCTCAAAGGTTGCTGATAACGAGCTCGATAGATCTCTCAGTACTGTGTTAGTATATTTGTTGGTTAAGTTATATACATTGTATACTTGGTTTATCAAAAGAAAAAGGAGAGAGCGTATACAAAGGAAAAGTAAGTTTGATAAACGGAAAAACAAAAGTGAAGTAGAGAACGTCAACTGAAGAATTGGTAAGTATAACAACGAAACTGTTATATAAAATGCTTTATTGCAGTTGTTTCTTACTTGGAAGTACAATATAGAAGGAAAGTTTTGCTATCGGTATTATGTACAAGGAAGTATTTAATTTGTATGCCTTATATAAAGTTCTATATATACGACGTTTGGTTTACATGCTTTTGGGAGTTCCCTTTTTGTGGTTAGAAAATTTTCATTGTTGATCGTTAAACGATATTGGAAGCTACAACCAAAAAAAAAAAAAAACCAAATGCTGACTTTATTATTATTCATTACATCTACGAATAACATTTTTAAATATATCTACATTAAATTAAAAAACTTGACTAACGTTCATTGCGTGATTACTAAGAGTTTTCGAATCAAACTAAATCAGGAAAACAATATAGAAACCTAGCTAGCTTTTAGCCGTTGAGACACTTTTGGTTCGAGAAATAAAAAACAATTTTTGGAGTTTTCCAATCCTGGAGGATGCCACACTTACAAGTTGTTTCGCTATCATCAATACAGTCTTAAGTGAAAATTTACGGGAGCAAATATTGAAGAGATCTTCTAATGATAATCCCAATAACTCTAAAACCATGGCATTATAACGGCCACCGCAAGTGCCCAAATGATAAATGCGTGGTATGCCATCTGGGGCGTTATCGGCTGCATTTCGATAATGATATTGATTTCGATGACGCATTTCCAATTCCGATTTCCGATTGCGGGTCCAATATTGATGGTGGGGATTGGTGAGCGGTGAGTGAGGGGTTGTTGGTTCATTATTATTATAGCGACATGTCATCACAATGCATTATGCAACAGTTGATTGGTTGTTTGTAGGTGTTGGTTCGATTCAGTTCAGTTTCAGAAGTTGGTTTTCGGATTTCGGATTGTTTGTTGTGGTTGATTGCAGCAGGCACGGGGAGAGATACGTACATATATTTATAGATAGATAGAGAGCAGCACATGATGATCGGATTCGGGTTTGAATTTCAATTTAACGGTTTTGTTTTTTGTTCAATAATTCAAGGCGAATATTTGTTGTTTTTCGTATATTTCGTATTTCGTATTTGGTGTTGTAGTTGTTGTAGCAGTTGATGGAATATGGAGGAACAGAGAGCAATTTATTTATAAAACCAACAAATAAGAAAAGGCAATAGAAAACTAAAAAAAATGCAATTAAAAAAAAAAAAAAAAAAAACAGAATTTATTCAAAGTTGTAAGGGTAAAAAATAGTTGAGAAATCGGTTTATATATATAAACATATATAGAAATGGGATTAGAGATTTAGCGGTAAAGTGATATTCGAGCTGTTTTTACATTGGCGGGTATAACAGTATAACAGCCGTTCCACTGCAGACATACAATATACAAGAAGTGGTGTTTATACAGTTTTCGGATTTTATTTTTCCTTTATTATAATTCTTTTCAAATTTCACTTCACGCACCGACCGACCTCCGAAAATATGCTTGAGAAAATCTATTCATGTTTTTCTTTTCGTCGTATTCATGCCTCGCAGTGCGTTGCACAACACTGCCGAGGTACCAAAGAGTGTTGTTAAAAAATAATAAATTCATTCGTTTACGTATGGAACTAATCAAGTGGTGGTAACGGTGCAAAACTTTATTACTTTTGAGTAGGTTTTGGTTAGTAAGAAATTAGGTTTCGGGGCTAAAGAGATAGAGAGAGAGTGAGTGAAGGACTGGAACAGATCGATTGAGTCAAGGATTCTCCTCGTACAATCTGTACTTGTCAGGGCTATTCGAGGGTCTTTGTTATTAGTAATTGTTAGTAAATCAGTTAGTGTTAAGAGGGGGACCGACAGCGTTGTGGAAAAGTTTAGAGGGGTTTGGATTGTAGAGGGGTTGGGGTTTGTAGTTTCATAAATGGATTGTTTACATACCATGTGATCCTAATAGTTTATAAAACCTATACTCTAAGTGTAGTTGCGGAGCCTTTGACTTCATAGGCTCCATTTTTATTGCTACATGTTCATTGTTGTAAAGATTTTTGCCTGCAAAGGAGAAGAAAAATGCAAATTAGTAAGCAACAGCGATTAACTTAAATGGAAAACAATTCAAATTCAATCCAAATTCAATCTGCAATGTCAGAATAAACGTCACTTAAGAGAAGGAGAGACAGACACTGGGCACGCACAGGTGTTTTCATGCACAAAACTATCTCGATTCGCATGCATTCGACGCCTTTACCTGCCGCACTAATGTTCTCGGCAGTGCCACGCCCAGCACGCCCACCTCCGCCACCACCAAAACAACACATGCGACGACCTGGCCAAATGGGAATAAGAAGAAAGTGGGTGAGAACTTGGCCAAGAACGCAGGCCAACAGTTCTCAACTTCTCTCCTTTTAATTTGCATTTATTTTTCTTCGTTTTTTAGTTTAAGTATTTTATTTAACATTCGTTTATTTAGCTCACTTGATTTAATAGTATGATATTTTAAAGATTTAATATTTATACATATGTACCTGATAGCTATCCCAGACAAACTAATCTTAAATTAAAACGGCTTTCTACCCTCCTAAAATTTATCTGATCGTAAAAGAATAACATAGTGTTGGTAAATGTACGGTTAACTACCGAATTGTGCTGTAAGGCGCAACCACTCAAAACAGCTTTAAGGTCTCCTCTTCTTTTTTTTTCACTTGGCCAGCGGAAGTCAACTGTTCTTTTGCTGAGCCGGAAAATATTTGACAGGGAGTCTGGGTCCCTGTCAAAGTCCTTACATCTACTCCATAGACAACCTAAATTACTTAGCCGAGACTTTATCTGACCTCAAATATTTTGACAGGGAGGGTAGAAACTGGCCCTCGATATTTTAAATCTTAATATTTCTTTGGGTTTTTGTAGCATAATTTTGGATGCTTATTAAATTGATTTTAAATCGAAACCATTTTCTATAGCACCTTCTATTTTTTTAATTTAAATTAATTTAAAAACTTACAGCAATTAGATTCTCATTAAACTGGACTTTAAAGAGGTTATTCATTATCATTTCAAACGAGTTATCTTATTATCTTCATCTCTAACTCAATTAAAAGCGTGAAATTCGTGCAAATCTTTCGGAAGTGAAATTGAGAACAAGGCTATACATAATTTGAGAATTGCATTTTTGATGTGACGACGCGATGCGACGCAGACGAAGACGAAGACGCAGGCAGACAGAAGTCGAGAGAATATGTCAACGATGAGCGGTAGCGGTTCGCTCATGTGCGAAATTATGTCATGGGAGAGGCGGTGAGCGAACTCACCCATCCACCCACCAAGTGGGTGTTCGTTGGTGATTGTGTCTGTGTATGGGTTTGGGTGGGTGGATGATACAGACGTTGCTTATCAACAGACACAACATTAGAGCGCTGATAGAGTCATCACAGGCACACACAGAGAGGCCCAGGCACCGCATGACTTTTGATTACATGCAGAGGGACCCGCCAGCAACGCCCTTTGCGACCACGCCCCTTAATTGCCCCTTGTCGAAAGCGTTTTCTTGGAACGCTCCGCAATTACGATGTTGCTATAAAAACGAGAAACTAAGCGAGCGCACACACAAAACGGAAAACTGCCAAATTAACAATAATTTCTCTCGCTCGCTCTTGACATTTTCCGTCTACACATGCAAAATTGTGTAGTTTAATTGCTGGGCGGTCGGAGGAAACCATTAGAAATTTCCATTAAAAATGCCAGCAAACGGTATTTGCTAAAATTTTATCATTAAACGCCCGCTCTGAATACTGATCAGCATGATGCATTCGGCTGTGGAGGGGGGAAACCCCCGGCCAGAAACAACCAAAAACGATGACCAAATCACCAGCAATACCGTGACCTAACGCAATATACAATATTAATCACAGTAAATATACCGCAAAAAAACAAGGGAAAACAAACCTCAAAAGATTCTTTGGCGAACAAGTTCCGCTGCTGTAAACAATAAAACGGCTCAAAGAAACTAACCCAACGAGGGGTAGAGGGAACACAACTTTTTAAAGGGCGTGCGATACGCTAAACAAAAATAAAACAAAAGTTCCCAAATTAAACGAGAAACGCCCACGCAAAGCGCCCATAAAAATGAGCGAAGAAAAAAGGCGTAAAAGTATTTAGGTTGGTCAATGTTCTCTCTGCTTTCCCAACCGATTCTCTAATAAATTCTTTAAAAATAAAGGGGGAAAGCACAAAAGAAATGGGCCTGCTTATGTCATTTTGATTGCATTTTAGGGAAAGCAAGCAGAAAGCAAAAGTGAAAATGCCAAATATTTTGCTTTTATCTAAACGTCAGCACTAATCTGATTTAATAACAAAAGCAAAGGAACCAACAAGCACATACTTGGCCAATTGTATTTATAGACCACAATTAATAAAAATGATATCATAAGCAACGTGAAATAATGTGCTGCTGCTACGTCACAATAATATTCAAGCAAATAATATTCGAGGAGATGGCATTATCTTAATCTGCACAAAAAAAAAACCTAATAAGAGACTCAATTAAGTGCAGCTTTGCTGTTTTTTATGCTTGTTTGTATTTTTCAACGCGTTGGCTGAATGAATCATGCAAAAACCACACGAATTAAATGCAAACAGCAACAAAATATAAAAACAAATCGAGAGAGAATAAATATCGAGATGTTGAGGTGGAACAAAGAAAAATCACGGCTTAGCCAGACGAAGAGAGAGACGACGCTCAGCGATAAGTGTACACAAATAAAAATGAATTGTACCAATAATCGGACAAATCTGTACAAAATAAAGTTCTTGAAATTCTCAACCTTTTTTTCAGGCTAATTAAAGTGATTTAAAAAAATAATATTTCTTTAAAACACAATAAATGAAGGGCTTTCAAGCTATTTTGGAATTAAGAAGGAATTAAAAAATGTATAATAAAATTTTTTAATTTCCAGCCATCCTAGTTAAACCAAAAATTTTTCTCTGTGTACAGTTTGAGCTGCACTGACAGAGCTCGCTGAAAATTAGCTACTCAGCGCTGCTACCTGTTGGCAATGTGACAACAAATGCACAAAAGGAAGTGGCAGGCCCAAAAAAAAAAATAATAAAAAATTAAACTAAACAACAGTAGGAGAAGGGGCCGCGGGGTATGAAACAACTTTATAAAAGCGCATTTAGCAAACAAAGCAAAAGTGACGACAACGACGACGCCAAGAAAACAGATGGCGGAATGGAATGGCATTTTGTTGTATTGTGCACTCTCGTAAGTAAAAATAAATGAAAGGAACTCGCGGGGCGACGGAGGAGCAGCACTGTTCCCATTGTGGCTAACAGACCTGGAAAGGAATGCCCGCCGAAAGGAAGTGGCCAACCAGAATGGCTACCCGAAAAAATAAATGAAGAAAAGGGAAGGCCGAAAGCCCAAACACGACATTATTTGCATGCCAACAGGCCGAGAATAGGGAAAGAAATAAAGAAAAGGGGCCTGTGGCGGGCATTACCAAGTCTGGCTTTGAATTGTAAACATAATTTACCATTTATTTACAGTTATTTGAACAGACTGAGCAGGACTCAAAGAACATGAACATTTCCCTGACACATTTTTATTTATTTATGTTTACAATGATTTAATCAATCAGAGGAGAGTTTAAGAGCTTTAATTCTATACATCATGAATCTCTTGAATGGAATGATCTTGGCCAAAAACCAGCAACATTAAACAAAAGACGATTCCCTTCCTTTCTATAGAAGTTGAAACATTTAATCCTTATAACTCCTTACTTACTGAAAATCAGAATTAAATATAAAACCAGAAAATCGAAATACCTCCTCTAATTCTACATAATTATTCCTTTTCTAAGCGATCCCTATAAACACTAATGATGGTAACATGGAAATAGACTTATCGATCATCTACTGGGTACTTTTATTTGAATAGTTATCATCATTTATTACTAATAGATATTGTTGGTTACTTACCTAAACGCAATTCGCCAAAGTTACCACAGCCAATTTTTTTACCAACACGAAAATTTGGTCCGACCATAAGAACACCGGTTGTGGTGCTTACAGATTGGCGGGTGGAATACATGTTATTGCTTGAGCTCTTACCAGCGGCTAGGGCTGTGGTGGCATTAGCCACATTACCAGCGGATGGACCGGCAGTTGTCGTTTGGGGGCCACCGCCACTGCAATGGAAAAGAAAAGGAGAACGGAAATCGATTAGTGACCAGTTGATTGCGATAAAGTAGGCAGTTTAGGGTTAATCTGGAAATCGCTAGTCCAAAAGCTAACAAGAAAATGTAAACCAAGTGTGCCCCGTTTTTAAGTGTCAAGCTAGGTAAATGCCAAAATTGTTTCACTTTCAATTTCTACCTTTAGGCGGAAATTATTCCTTTAGTTTCCCGCGTATATGTACGTACTCTGCATCCTTAAAATTCGTTTGTAGAGATAAATATTTGCGCAACATTTAATTTTGGGGGACTGAAAAGTCTCGAGCAAACTGGATTGAATTTCTCTACAAACTGAAATCGATGTAAGGTTCAAAAACCCGACCGAAATAGAAACTGTCATGGCGTGTTACCACCGGATAATAAGTATGTAGTTATAAATAGAGGAAAATAGTTATAAAAAGCCAAGACCAGGACAATGACACAGAAACTCTTTGCATTTACAAGTGGCGAATACAACAAAGAATCGATCCGTAGGCCAGGTGACTTTTTTGTTTACCAAAGCTCTGGGATAGAGAGCTAGCTAGCTAGCTGGCTGGCTGTTGGTTATAGCCGCCACATGTCGACGCAGCTCGCCCAGGCGTAACCATTCGCGGGGAGTCCGAGTGGAGAGTCGAGACTCGAGAGCCAAGCAGAGTGGCTTCGAGTGGAGTGACTCATGGCCAGACAAGGGAAATATGTTTGATTAAGACAAAAGGTTTTGCTTTGTTGCAGTTCGTGATGGGTGTGGCTGCGCGTTCAGTGTGCAAGATCTTTAATTTTCCCATGCCTTTCGCAGTTGCAGAAATTTAGCTCAATGTCACTTGCAGCCCTTAAACGTTGCTTAATTAGGTTAAGGGTTAAGTTACTACTTCTCTGCGTTTCTTTCCCATCTTGGTTTTAAGATAATGTAACGCAAATGAGTCACCCACCATAAAGGGAACGGGAATTAGTCCAGTAAATAGACAAATAAGAAACAATGTAAACGAAAATAAAGATAACTTATCAACTTGGTGAAGGTACAGGTACAGTCTGAGGAAAATGTTAGAAAGCTATGAATTTTCAATCTTTGAAAAAGATTTCTAGATTTTGTTATTTTTATAACTATATATAACGAACTATTCCAGCTTTATGGGACTCCAGGTCATAGATGGATTGGTTAGGCATCTTATTTAGGAAAAAGGCATTATCTATTCGCTGACTAAGCCCAAGAACTGTGTGGTAAGAACCAACCACACGTTCTGTGTTTACCCCACTGCTGATCTTTAAGCTAATGCCTCGAATCAGTGATCATATACAACAGCAAATACCTCGAATTACAACGTTAGATTGTTGTGGATTTCGTATACGATATCTGATAAAAGAAAGGAGAATCCTCAACTGGTGAATCTCGGTTACCGCTCCGCCCAGACCATTAACAGGAAATTATTGGTTATTGCCACTCGTTCATGAACTCGTACTTTCGTCTAATATCAGTCTGCCAGCTGCCAACGGGAGTCGGAAAATCTTATCTGCCCACAAGTTTCTTGGCCAGGCAACACACACACACACATATACACAATACAACCGATAATTGTACCGTTAAGCGCGGCTGTTAAAAAAAATAAATAGCACAGAGTAAAAACCACCGATAACAATTAAAGAGTAAATTGCTGCGGGCAGAGAGACAGAGGGAGAGAGAGACGGCGCGAAATGAGGCAGAAACAAGTTCGAGTTCGAGTTCGACTTCGATTACAAGTTCCTTCTTTGCCCTGGTCCCCACATTTCCCCCCATTTTTGTGTTGGACACTTAACAGAGGCACTGGACCCGAGAAGGCGAATGTTACCCTACACAGATGCCCTGTAAGACTATCTCTAGGAATAGATAACCAAAAATATGCGTAAATTCATCTAAAAGTTGAAAACACAAAGTTTTCCTTGAAGTTCACTTCCGATTGGGCGAGGAAACTCATTAAAAAAAAAGAAACTGTATTTACTAGTAAGTATTAGATTTCTAAGCCTGCAGCTAAGGGAAAATTTTAAATAATGCCAAAATGTAGCAGTATTTGAAACACCTGCATTTACCCCCAATTCCGTGAAGTATTCCACATTTGTTACTCTATCTATAAATAGTATTTTCTTCTAATTCAGGAAGTAAGCTACCAACAAGTCTGAACAATAATTATCCGACTCTCATCCATCATATGGCAATTATTAAACGGGTATTTCTTGACAATTGGCTTTTCTAGGGTATCCATTGGCCCGGCATGTCTATTTCTCATGTCTTTCTTGTTATTACTTTGACTGTTTTATGGCTTAATATCCTGCGGGTAAAACTGGTTCATACTCTCACAGCCACATAACATGCTTGTGTACATATGGACGGGTATTAACGTATAAACGCTGAATGTCCAGCGATCGATCGTTTGTCTCCACTTCTTCGGTATACATACATACATATATCTGGCGGCTCCCCATTTTAAACAGTTTTTACTTCTTCGCTGATGTCTCCGTAATGTTTTTCTTTTTATTTTTCTTTATTTTTTTGGGGTCGTTCTCTTTGCTTTCTACAGCCTGTGGCCTGGTCTGGAAACGGGTTCCCCAAGTTGTTGCTTCGGGTTGTTCTTAATTTTTTATTTTATTCCTTTTTTTTTCATGAATCAAATGTGAGAAAATGGCTCTCGGCTGGATATCGCAGCAGCTGGGGCTTAAACAAGGCAGTTTCCTGGCCTTCATTCGTTAATAAGCACAGCTCAAAGGCTCAAAGGCTATATTTACATGCATTACTATGCCTTAAGATACTAGAAATATCCTTATAACAAAATAATAATATATTACGCGAGTTTCTTAGGTTTTTATTCAAGGTTTAATATCATCAAAAAAACCTTCTGGTGAAATATTATCCCGATTATTAAATTACACAGACAGGATGTATACTTAACCACCGGTATTGGCTTACATAACCTACGCTTAAAAAATCACCAATTAACACTTGTTGCCAAACTTAATGCTAACACAAAAAAGAGCGCCAAAAAATAAAACACGTTTCGATGAAAGTGAAATGCTTAAACAAAGAAAGAAAGTCCAAACATTTTTTGAATTTTTTTGTATTTTGCCTGCGACGTGTTTTGGGCAAAGAGAGAAACAAAATCGATAATTAAAAATAAGCCAGGCGCTAAAAATAAAATTATGCACACACTCACACACATATACTCCGGCAAACACATTCTTATCTGCACCTGTATATCTATATATGTGTGTGTGTGGCTCATAAATAAATCAAGTGTAAATTGAACACAAATCCGACTCAAAGAATAACGAGGAGAGCGATGGCAAGGGGAGGAAACGAAACGGGGAATGGGGAGTGAGGAATGGGGGCTAGAGAATAGAGAGCAGAAGAGAGAGAACCTGCGCTGATGACGACAACAGCAGAAACCGCAAACAGCGGAAAATCCCAATTAGAATTTGTCAAAGCCACAATATCACAACATTAGCCAGGGTTGTCAACCACATGTCTAAATTTGATCAAATCGAAAAAAGAAGTGCCGAATATTTTTATCTTAGAAATTTCTGCTATTTAATAATAATAAATATACTTTAACTAGCAAGTTTAAATGTCTTCCTAATTCGAAATTAAATACTAGAAATCATTATAATATATATACTAAATATAATGTCTTAATCTGGACTTTCTAAATACATCTGACAACCCTATAAAACAGCAAATCTAAAGTAAAGGAAAGAGAGACAACAAGATGAAACCGCAAAAGAAATTCGCATAATTTAATAGAGTATTGATTGGAAATAAAGGTGAGACAGTGCACCGTGAAAAACGGTGACTAACTCGCCAAAATTCAATTAAGTCCCGGGGGGACAAAGAACTGCCAACAGCTCATTAAAGAAGCCCCTGAAAAACCCGCAAAGTAATCACCAATAATTTTTTGGGGAAATTACATAAGCAACCAGAGCAAATGGCGCTTAAAAATAAACAAATGGGAAAAGGCAGAAGGGAACGGCAATCTTTTTGTGATAAAGAAAATCGGTCTTGTTTAGAGCGTGTCAATGTGTGCGCTTCGCTTATCAACTGGAGATTTGTGTGACGTTATGGAGCACTTGTTTTGCGACCTCAGTCTCTCTCTGTTTCTCCACCTCTTTTGTCTCTTTTTCTCGCAATTGATTTGTTGCTGTAACTGCTATTTATAGAAACAAACAATTTCATTATAATTGCCAGCAAAAGCAATTGAATTTCAATTATGCAAATCAATTGAAAAAGCACACAAATTCAATATGATTAACCGATGGGGAAATTCCCTTTTATTTATTCGAAAATTAATTTTTTTAAGTGTTTTAATACTTTTTTGTATACTACATTAAAGTTTTAGTTTGTAAAGTGTATTTAAAGTTAGGTTTATGCTTTAACAGTCGGTTTTCACAAAGTAATCTCATTTTCATTTTATTAAAAATATAAAAATGTGTTTAGCATTATAAAATCGTATTAAATGATACAAAATATATATTTAAGGTCCAAACCAATTAATATTTGTCTAATTAGTTTTTTAGCTCTCGAAAATACCCTTCTACTTGGCAGTGTATATGAAATATGTTGATAAATCAATTTTAATTTAAAGATGCGGACAATGCGCTTTGCTTGTGGCTTCTATTGAAGGCAAGCGCGCTCGTAATTGTAATCGTAATCGAATTGCTGCCACAATCGACAGCGTAATCACTGTGGACGGCAGTCCACGTAGTGACGATGAGCACCGAGACTGTGGTGCGCAA
>JAEIIF010055043.1:0-41699 GCA_018874455.1 Drosophila trapezifrons
GATGAAGGCTTTGCCGCTGCCTTTCAGAGCCTCAAGAAAGGTCTGAACAGAGGCCAGATGATCAGAGTTCGCCGCATGAATGACGGCGTCTGCCGCCTTGGCCTCTTCCGCCAGAAGAGCCGCGTCATCC
The DNA here is from genome assembly GCA_018874455.1 of Drosophila trapezifrons. NCBI lineage: Eukaryota > Metazoa > Arthropoda > Insecta > Diptera > Drosophilidae > Drosophila > Drosophila trapezifrons. The sequence continues at coordinate 131 of JAEIIF010055043.1, forward strand.
AGCGATCCCAGAACCGGCGAAATACCAATGTCCTGAAGAGCCTGTGCCTTGTCGGCCTGACGCACGAGACCGCGGACTTCGTGGCCGAGGTCGGTCAGATAGCGGGCGACGGAACCGCCAATGTAACCGGTCGCGCCTGTAAGAAAGATTTTCATGGTTCACTGTCTCCGGAGAGTTTGGGTCGCTTTGTAAAACTTGCTCCCGGAGAGACGAGTGAACTAGAGATTATGAATTCAGGGCACAGATATGTTGAGGGATGTTAACCGGTCAGGTGAAATGGAAGTGTTTGTGACCGTTGTGGAGGCCGGATCATTTTCCGAAGCTGCACGCCGACTCAACATCTCCCCTTCTGCCGTTAGCAAGCTGACGTCACGTCTTGAGGCAAGGCTGGGAGCGCGGCTTCTCAACCGATCAACCAGATCCATTGAGCTGACAGCAGAAGGGGAGCGGTTCCATCGCGAAAGCCTGTGTATTCTGGAGCAGATGACGGCGCTGGAAGAGGGTCTTTTGCATGAAACGCCCCGACCAACGGGAGATGTTCGGGTCAACATGAACCTGCCTTTCGGCCTTCAGTGCGTGCTTGATCTTTTGCCCGGATTTCTGGCCTGCTACCCAGGCATCAGGCTCTCTGTGGATCTCACAGATCAGGTTGTGGATCTTGTAGAGCATCATGCCGACATCGCCATCCGCATTGGCCCAATGCGGGATTCAGGGCTTCTGCAACGCAAGCTCATGGAAACGCATTTCGTCACCGTAGCCGCACCCTCATATCTGGAGAAGCATGGTATTCCCGAAACGGTCGACGATCTGGAACGGCATAACTGTCTGGCATTTGCTTTCCGACGGCAAATGCCGGAATGGAAATTTTACAATGAGACCGGAGAACTTCGCACCTTCGCTCCAAAAGGCAATCTTCTACTGGGAGATGGAGAAAGCATGCGTCGTCTGACGCTCGCAGGCACTGGGATTGCACAGCTTTCTCTATTCCAGGTTCAGGAAGACCTTGCGGCGGGAAAGCTTGTCCCTGTTCTCGAAAGATTTGCCGCGCAGGAGCCTCAGACTGTGCACGCCGTCTTTATGGGACCCAATCGTTACATGCCTCAAAGAATCCGTGTCCTGATCGACTATCTGGCCGCAAATCTTCAAGAGGATCGTCACACTGCCAAGATATAGAGTCTCATGGTGATGTCAGCTGTTGAGGCCTCCGGCTGGTCTGAGGTGAAGGCGTAAACAGCCCCTCACTCCACCCGCAACAAAACTTTAGTCCCAAGAATTTCACGACTTCTGCGCGGTCGTTAAAGGCACCGGAGCCGTAGGCTTCGCACCGGAATCCACGACCACCAGCGCCTCGCCCGCGATGGGTGATGGCACCCGATCCTTTCTCAGAAGCGCCTTGAAACGGTCGTCGTAACTGGCGGCCTGTTCATACTCGACATCAAGCAGACCGTGACGATCCATGAACACGTTGAAGGCTGCGGGAATACGCACGCAGCCTTCGGAAGCCGGATGACCAAGGCGGCTTTCCAGAAAATCGGGATCGGTCGCGTGCATCTCAAGACGGATATCGCCTGTCTCGCCAGACGCCAGCCAGCCTTTGACAGCGTTGTGCCAGCCGAAATCCCAGACCCGCATCCCTTTCGCGCCGATGCCGCGAATACCATTCTCGTTTTTCGTGCCTTCGGCCCTGTAACCCAGACGATCAGCGGTATTCGGGAAGACGCCTGTGGGCGTGATGTAATAGTATTTGCGGCCAGTATTACCGGTCGATACTCTTACACTACCCAGAACCTGCCAGTCCGATGTGTCGGGAAGCGCCAGAACAAGAGCCAGTTTCTGGACTTTCACATTGCGATCGACGACCACAATCACCTGCGCCCGCGTAATACGGAAATCCGAACGGGCGATCGTCTCCTGAGCCAGCTTGACCCAGTGCAGTTTCTGGGCCTCGCTCAAAGGCAGCAGACCGGGCACTTCCTTGTGCAGGGCTATCGACAGTTTTTTCGCTTCAATACGGGCTTCACTGTCATCCAGCGAAGGGAGAGGCGGGATGACGACCGGCGGTGCTGCATCACTATCAGGCAGCGGCTCAGGCTGCGCAACAGTGTCTGCCGGGGCGCCGGGGACAGCCGGAGACTGACAGAAAGCAGGCGAAGAACACGCAACGGAAGTCACAAGCGTCAAAGCCAGCGTTGTTCTCCAAACCTTCATTCGGTGCTCTCTCCTCAATGCCTCCCGTCAGTCGTCTCGCGGGACTGCTTATGCTGTGGTGTTTTATCACAGGATGAACTACACGCCACCAGAAGAAATAACAAACCCTGCTTCACACCTCTACTGTGCTACCTATCTTTAACAGAATGATATCAGTTAAGAAACAGATACATTATGTATTTGTTATACCATTTAATTTTAAGTAAAAATTAAAATTACCGAAGATTTTTACACTACACATCTTATCTCGGCATAACTTTCGTGAAGCAGACCGGACTCTGCGGGTATAGCCGCAACAAGAAGCGTCACACGCGATAAAACCCAGCAAACCCCAACAAGACATTCGCTTCATCGCATCAGACAGAACGCTTTTCCCAGTTTCTGGTTGCTCCGGGTCTTGATGAGTACAGCGTGCCCAGACGGGCGCTCCGAAACATCAGGCGATATCCGGAACCTTGTATTTATCCACCGCTTCTCCGCAGCACATTCCGCACAAAAACCATAGCGTCCTGTTCTGCCCACCAATATCGGCCACCATGACCCCAACAAAAAAACGCCGCTGATTTCCCAGCGACGTTTCCTTAGTCAGACTTGCGCCCGTCGTCAGATATTCAGCGAATGACCAGTGACGCCCAGCGCCGCCTCCTTCACCGCTTCGCTCAGCGTCGGGTGAGCGTGACAGACACGTCCGATATCCTCGGACGAAGCGCCAAACTCGATCGCCATCGTGCATTCCGCAATCAGTTCGCCAGCACCCGGACCGATGATGTGCGTGCCAAGAACACGGTCTGTCTTTGCGTCGGCAATCACCTTCACAAACCCGTCGGTCATGCCGATGGCGCGGGCGCGACCATTGGCCATGAACGGGAACTTGCCGATCTTGTATTCGACGCCCTTTTCCTTGAGCTGCTCTTCCGTGAAGCCGACTGTCGCCACTTCCGGCCATGTATAGACCACACCCGGAATGGCGTCGTAATTCACATGCCCCGCCTGACCGGCAAGGATTTCAGCAATGGCGACACCCTCTTCCTCAGCCTTGTGCGCCAGCATCGGGCCACGGATCACGTCACCGATGGCGTAAACACCCGGCACGTTCGTGGCGAAATGCTCATCGACTTCGATACGACCGCGGTTGTCGAGAGCAATACCGGCCTCTTCAAGACCCATGTTCTTGCTCGCCGCCGTACGACCGATGGCCAGCAGCACGACATCAGCGTCAAGGGTTTCAGCAGCGCCGCCCTGTGAAGGCTCAACCGTCAGGGTCACGCCTTTTCCGGTTTTCTCGGCCTTGGTCACCTTGTGACCGAGCTTCATCGTCAGGCCCTGCTTGATCAGGATCTTGCGGAAAGCGGCTTCGATTTCATTGTCCGTGCCCGGAACCAGACGATCGAGGAACTCGATAACCGTCACATCCGCACCCAGACGATGCCAGACGCTGCCCAGCTCAAGGCCGATCACGCCACCGCCGATGACAACCATTTTTTTCGGCACAGCGGAGAGTTCGAGAGCGCCGGTGGAGGTGACGATCACCTTCTCATCGACGTCCACACCCTTCAGGCCCGCGCTGTCACTGCCTGCTGCAATAACAATGTGCTTTGCGGTGACGGGCTTGCCGTCAACCGTCAGGCGACCGGTGCCTGCGACCTTGCCTGTGCCCTTGAGCCAGGTGATGCCGTTCTTCTTGAAGAGATACTCAACGCCTTTGACATTGGCCTCGACAATACCGGCCTTACGTTTCTGCATCTGCGCCAGATTGAGCTTGATCCCTGCAATATCAATGCCGTGCGTTGCGAAATCATGTTCCGCAGCGTGATAGTTTTCAGACGACTGCAACAGCGCCTTGGACGGGATACAACCAACGTTCAGGCAGGTTCCACCAAGCGTGGCGCGCTTTTCGACACAGGCGACCTTGAAGCCAAGCTGGGCAGCGCGAATGGCGCAGACATAACCACCCGGACCGGCGCCAATCACGACCAGATCATAATCCGTCTCGGCAGGAGCTTCAGCCGCTGCCGGAGCCGGTTTCTTTTCGGCAGCTGGAGCGGCTTCTTTCTTCGGCGCTTCAGCAGGCTTGGAAGCAGCGGCAGGCTTCGCGGCAGCTTTTGCACCCTCGGCCAGAATGGCCAGCACCGCGCCAACTTCCACTTCATCGCCTTCCTTGACGGCGTGGGTTTCCAGCACGCCAGCAGCCGGAGCGGGGACCTCAACACTCACCTTGTCGGTTTCAAGCTCGACAACCGGCTCATCGACAGCGACCGTATCACCCGGCTGCTTGAGCCATTTGCCGACCGTGGCAGACGTCACACTCTCGCCCAACGCCGGAACCTTGATTTCGATTGCCATTTTTTCCCGTCCCGATTGAATGTCGATCGACGCTGATCGTGGCGCATAAAGCCGCCTCACGTCCATCGTCTGTGTCCGCCTCTCCGTTCAGAGGCACGAAAGCTTCATCAGACAGCTTTCGGAAATATACAGGCCCTTTCATCACAAGACGAAAGAGCCTGTGAAACGTCTCAGAGTCCGAGCAGCAGGCTGCGGGGATCTTCAACATACTTCTTGAGAGCAACGAGGAAGCTCACAGCCTCCTTGCCGTCAACGATACGGTGGTCGTAGGAGAGCGCGACATACATGATCGGACGGATCTCGACCTTGCCGTTCACCGCCACCGGACGATCAACGATGTTGTGCATGCCCAGAATACCGGACTGCGGCGCATTCAGGATCGGCGTGGACAGCATGGAGCCGTAGATGCCGCCGTTCGTGATGGAGAACGTGCCGCCGGACAGATCGTCGATCTTCAGTGTGCCTTCGCGGGCCGCCTTGCCGAAGCCTGCAATCTTCTTCTCGATCTCGGCGTGAGACAGCGTTTCCGCGTCCTTGATCACTGGCACGACCAGTCCGTTCGGGCCGCCCACCGCAATGCCGAGATTGATGAAGTGACGGTAGATGACGTCATCGCCATCGATCTCGGCATTGATCGCCGGGAATTCGTTGAGAGCGGCAATCACGGCCTTTGAGAAGATCGACATGAAGCCAAGCTTCACCCCGTATTTCTTCACGAAGAGATCCTGGAACTCGACGCGCATTTCCTTCGCGGCGGTCATGTCGATCTCGTTGAACGTGGTTAGCATCGCCGCCGTGTTCTGCGCGTCCTTCAGACGACGGGCGATCGTGCGACGCAGACGCGTCATCTTCACGCGCTCTTCACGCGGATCGTCCTTGCGAGGCGGCTTGGCCGGAGCCTGCGCCGTCATCGGAGGCTGCGACAGGAACGCCTGCACATCGCCTTTTGTGATACGGCCATCCTTGCCGGAACCGGAGCCGATCTGCTGCGCGGACACGCCCTGCTCGGTCATGATCTTGCGTGCGGCCGGGAATGCTGTTGCAGCATCAGCCTGTTCCACAGGGGCGGATTTTTTTGCCTGAGCAGGGACTGCTTTCGCAGCGGCAGCCTTTGGCGCTTCCGCTTTCGGAGCTTCCGTCCTGGCAGGCGCCGGTTTGGCGGAACCGCCCGGCTCCAGTGTGGTCAGAAGCGCACCGACCTCGACCTCGTCGCCTTCCTTGACGGCAGGCTGACCCAGAACACCGGCCTGCGGGGCAGGAACCTCCACCGTCACCTTGTCAGTCTCCAGCTCGGCAACGGGTTCATCAGCCGCTACCTGCTCTCCGGCTTTCTTCAGCCATTTCGCAACAGTCGCCGTCGTGACACTCTCGCCCAGCGTCGGCACCTTGATCTCGACTGACATCTCGCTTCCCACTTTCCTTTTCGAATCGGCATGTTGCGGTTCCACACCGTCAACACCGATCCTTTAGTTATGCCCCCAACCGGAGGTCTTCGAAACTCACGCTCCCGGCACCTGATCATCACGTCTGCGAGACAGGCGATGGAAAGCGTACAACCGGAACCGGGTCACCATGATGGCGACCCGATGTTTTCAGACAGTCAGGCCAGTCCCAGCGCGCTCTTGACCAGCGCCGCCTGCTCGGCGGCATGGATCTTCGCCAGACCGGTCGCCGGGCTCGCAGCAGCAGCACGACCCGCGTAAACCGGACGACCGACCTTGTGACCGGCCACACCCAGCGCGCCCTCGATCAGACGATCGACGAAGTGCCAGCCGCCAGCGTTGCGGGTTTCCTCCTGACACCAGACGATCTCTTTCGCATTCGGGTAGCGCTTCAGTTCCGCCGCCAGCTCTGCTTCCGGGAACGGATAGAGCTGCTCCAGACGGATGATCGCCACCTTCTCCTGCTTCTGGTCGCGGCGTGCTTCCAGCAGGTCGTAGTAAACCTTGCCCGAGCACAGGACGACGCGCTCGACAGCGTTGTCAGTCAGCGGATCGATCTCGCCGATCACCGGACGGAAGCTTGTGCCTGTCTCGAACTCGGCCAGTGTGGACACGGCGAGCTTGTGACGCAGCAGGGACTTCGGCTCCATCAGCACCAGCGGCTTGCGGTAAGGCAGCTTCAGCTGACGACGCAGCGCGTGGAAGTAGTTGGCCGGCGACGTGATGTTGCAGACGAACATGTTGTCTTCGGCGCAGAGCTGGAGATAGCGCTCCAGACGGGCGGAGGAGTGCTCCGGTCCCTGCCCTTCGTAGCCATGCGGCAGCAGCAGCACGAGACCGGACATACGCAGCCACTTCGTCTCGCCGGAAGCGATGAACTGGTCGATGATGACCTGCGCGCCGTTGGCGAAGTCACCGAACTGCGCTTCCCACAACACAAGGTTGTTCGGGTTGTGCATGGTGTAGCCATACTCGAAGCCCAGCACGGCGAACTCGGACAGATGCGAGTTCCAGATATCGATCTGGGACTGCCCTTCCTTGATGTGGTTCAGCATCGTGTAAGGCTGCTGGTTGGTCTGGTCGATGACTACCGCATGACGCTGGCTGAACGTACCGCGCTGCACATCCTCACCCGACAGACGGACGCGGTGCTTTTCCAGCAGCAGGGAGCCGAACCCAAGCGCCTCGCCGGTCGCCCAGTCGATGCCCTCGCCGGTTTCGATCGCCTTGGCCTTGGCCTTCATCTGGCGGGCGATCTTGCTATTGAGATCGAACCCTTCCGGCACTTTCGTGATGGCCGCGCCGATTTCCGTCAGCACGTCTTTCGCAATACCGGTTTCGACCTTCACCACTTCCCCGGCTTTCGGGGGAGCCTGCAGACCAGCCCAGTTGCTTTCCAGCCAGTCCGCCTTGTTGACCTTGTAGGACTGCGCTGACTTGAAGTCTTCATCCAGCCTGGCGTGGAACGCATCCCACTGGGCCTGCACGTCGTCTTCCGACAGTACGCCCGCTTTCACCAGATGATTGGCGTAAACGGTATGCGGCGTCTCGTGACCGGAGATGGTCTTGTACATCACGGGCTGCGTGAAGGCAGGCTCGTCCGTCTCGTTATGGCCATTGCGGCGATAGCAGACGATGTCAAGAATGATGTCGCTGGCGAATTTCTGGCGGTAATCAGCGGCCAGACGGGAGGCGTAAACCACGGCCTCGGCATTGTCGCCGTTGATGTGCAGCACCGGCGCTTCGATGGCCTTGGCCATGTCGGAACCATAGATGCCGGAATGGCCATTCACCGGATTGGTCGTGAAGCCGATCTGGTTGTTGACGATGATATGGATTGAACCGCCCGTGCGGTAACCGGCGAGCTGAGACATGGACAGCGTCTCATAGACCACGCCCTGACCGGCGAAGGCCGCGTCACCGTGAATCTGGATCGCCATATGCGACAGACGGCTCTCGGTATCGCCGTCATCATCCTGTGCAGCGCGAACCTTGCCACAGACGACCGGATCAACTGCCTCAAGATGCGACGGGTTCGGCTGGAGCGAGATATGGACGGAGTGACCGCCGATCTCGACATCCGTGGAAGAGCCGAGATGGTATTTCACGTCGCCGGAACCAGCCACGTTGTCGGGCTTGAAGGAGCCGCCGCCGAACTCGTTGAAGATCGCGACATAGGGCTTGCGGACGACGTTCACCAGCGTGTTCAGACGACCGCGATGCGCCATACCGATGGCGACCGACTTCACACCCTGCTGTGCAACCTGATCGATCATGGCATGCAGCGCCGGGATGGAGACTTCACCACCTTCAAGACCGAAGCGCTTCGCGCCGACATACCGCTTCTGGCAGAAGGATTCGAAACCCTCGGCTTCCGTCAGGTTCTTGAGGATCGACTTCTGTTCCTCGACCGTGACGCTGCTGGGCCAGTTGTCGCCTTCCAGACGGGAACGGAACCACTCGCGCTGCTCTTCGGAGCGCGCATACATGTATTCCGCGCCGATCGCGCCGCAATAGACCTGACGCAGGGCCGCCACGACTTCCTTGACGCTGGCCGTCTCGCGGCCCGGCAGGATCGGAGACAGCAGCTTGCCGATATAGACCGGACGATCGAGATCCTTTGCGCCAAAGCCGTAAGTCGCAGGATTAAGCTCGACGGCCGGAGCCGGAACTTTCAGACCCAGCGGATCAGTCTGCGCTTCCAGATGTCCGAATTCACGGAACGCCCGGATCAGCTGCGCGATGGCGAGGCTGTCCGTCGCGGCCAGACCTGCGCCCTTGCCGCCCGCAGGAGCCGGAGCGGGTTCGTCACCCGTGATGATGGATTTGCGTGGCGCCCAGGAAGCCCCGGAGGCGTCCTGAAGAATGGAAGCCGTTTCATCGTCCATTGAGCCGAACAGATCGGCGAAGGACGGGTCCACGCTCTTCGGGTCTTCGGCCCACCGTGCGTACAGATCGGCCACGTAAGCGATATTGCTCCCGCTCAGTGCCGTCGTAAGAAGATCGCTGCCCGCCATTTTCAGAACGCTCCTGTGTTTCTTCTCAAGCTCGTGGAGGTGAGTCTGTGTGTCACCTCCCCAAGCCGGTCGATAGGCCGTTTCGACATGACTGTTACGTCCAAAGCTGAAGAACTGGTCACCTGACCGCAGGAAAGCGACTTCAGACGGGATGGCTGCGTCTCTGCAAACATATCCATGATCTGCGTGTCTCCATTCCACGACCGAGTGACCCGGCCATACCCGGTCCCGGCCGGGTTACTGCGAAATTTGCTAGACCGCCGAAAAAGACACGACAAGCCGTCGGGCTGTCACGGTCTGGAGAGGACTCCCCCAGGACCATGGGCGCGGGCCAGCCAGCTCTCGCTGCTCATTTCCATGAGACGGGACGCCGTGCGGGCGAATGCGTCCGCGCCCTCCCCTGACGGGAAGAGGTTATCCGGGGAGTCGTCGGCGGAGACGAACAGCAAATTGCCGTTGTCGTACAAGGCGTCGATCAATGTGATGAAGCGTCTGGCGACGTTCGCATCGTCGGGTCCGAGCGATGGAATGTCGTCCATCACAATAACGGGAAATTTCCTGGCTATTGCCAAATAATCATTTGGTCCCAGCGGCCTGCTACACAGAGAAGTGAAATCGAAACGGGCAACCGGCCCCTGTGCATGATCGACCGGCAGGGACCGACCGCTGAATTCCAGCGTCACCTTTTCCACCGGGTGGCCTTCGCCATAGCGCGCCACGATCTTGTCGAGACGCCGTCTGGCCGTCTCATCGGCTGGAACGATCCATGTTGTATCGTCCTGATCGCGCCCACGCCGGTAATCGGTTTCCGAATCCAGCACTTCAGTGTCCAGATGGCGCTTGATGATGGCGATGAACGGCTTGAAAGCATCCGCACCGGGCCGATTCTGGAACAGATCACCGGGCACGGTATTCGATGTGGCGACGATGATGACCTTCGCCGCAAAAAGCGCCTCGAAAAGACGCCCCAGAATCATGGCGTCGGCGATGTCGTTGATCTGAAACTCGTCAAAGCAGAGAAGCGTCGCGTCCTGGGCGATTGTCCGGGCCAAAGGAGGGATCGGATCGCTCATCCCCGGATTGGCTTCCTTGAGCGCCCGGAGCCGCTGATGCACTTCCTGCATGAAGGTCAGGAAGTGGATGCGCTGCTTCTTCTCGATCGTGACGCAGGAAAAGAACAGGTCCATCAGCATGGTCTTGCCGCGACCAACACGACCCACGATATACACCCCACGCGGAATACCGTCATCGACCCGTTCGTCCGTCCGGTTCAGCAGTTCAGGGAGTTTGCTGACGAGCTTCGACAACAGGCCTTTGCGCTCTTCCGGCGGTTTGACCGGAGCGGGGCGATAAGCCTCCAGTTCGACCCAAAGACGATCGAGGCGTCTGGCGACTCGTTCCTGATCCGGGTCACGCCGCAGGGTGCCGCTGGTGACACGCTCCTCATACAGCGCGAATGGACCTGATGCCTGAGGCTGGCCAGAAGTCCGGGACTGGGCGGAAAGGGGCTGTCTGTTCATGGTATCCATAGCTTCTGCCGATAGCGATGCCTGCTGTGACCAGCAAGAGAGTGGCAATAGGCCACACTCGCTCGTGACACCATACTCACGCGGTGGTGAAGAGGCGGCGCGCGGACATCGTCCTATCGTGAGGCACTTTCATCCCAAGCAGAGGAATTCAGGACATGACCGACTGGAGCGACTGGAATGAACGGCGCGAACATCTGGGCAAGGCCATCGGCGCCTATGGTTCTGTCGCGCCGGACACTGTCTCAAGCATCCTTGCCCTGAACGGCGCCAGCGCGAAGAGTGGCCATCTGGACGCCAAGACGCGGGAGCTGATTGCGCTTGCTGTCGCCGCCACGACCCGCTGCGATGGCTGCATCACCATTCATGCAGAAGAAGCCGTAAAGGCCGGGGCAACCCGTGAGGAGATTGGTGAGGCGCTGAGCGTCGCCATTGCCCTGAATGCGGGCGCGGCGCTGGTTTATTCGACGCGCATCATGGATGCGTTCGACGCTGCGAAAAAAGCAGGCGGCTGATTTCTGGTCGGCATTACGGGCCTGACTATTTTTCAGGCCCTTCTTTTTGCGAGAACGAGACGTCAGAAAATACGGAATGATTATTTCCCGACAATTTGTCTATTTCACATTTGGGATTTCTTGAATTTTGCAATAAAAAACAGAAGAACGAAAAATAGCGCAAACAATAAATACCTTGATATATCAAGATAAGAAAGCGGCGTTATCAGGTTCATCTTCAGGAAGAAAAATCCTGCCGACATAAAGAAAGAATAGAACACGCCCACAACAAAGAACAATTTAAACCGCCTGTCCGCTTTCAGAATGCCGAACGGGAATATCAGAAAAACCAGCTCCATTGCAGAAAACAAAAATCTGTCCTGTTTCTGGAAATCCTCATAAGTCATTATAATCATGACAAGAATCACTTCAGAAACAATGAACAGATATAGAGAATATTTTTCTATTTTACTCAGCATGCACATACTCCAATAGAAAAATTACTCTTTTTAAAAAATAGAGAGTGTTTCCCACATATACTACGACACGCAGGAACCAAAACTCTATCCCTGACTGGTTACAAAATTTCTATATTCGGTTTCTTCCTGTCCCAGAGATGATGGTGGGAGGAGGGACCATTTTGTAAGGGAACTCGCGTCCGTCACGAGAGCCGTTCTGGCAGCAGCCCTGCTCCCGCAGCGGTTGTGGCAATAAAGGAAGCCGCTGCAACAGCACCTGTTCCAATAATACCGTATACTGCTGCCTGTCCTGTTATGCCATCTGAAATTTTATATGGATTTATGAAATTGTTTAAAACTATATTGAATAATTTCATAAAAAATCTTTCTGAGCATCAATACAGAAAATGTATTTTATTCATCCCACAAATACCACTCATGAAAAATTACCCACCAGCCTCAGACGATATACACATCCATGCAAAAGCTTATTCAATGAATACACCTTCTGTTATGCAAACTTATGGCTCCCATGCTGATAATGTTTCCCGGAGGGAGGGGATCGTTACCCTGAGCAATACGACGCTGGCTGACCATGGCGGCGAGATGTTCTGCCCGTGCACGCATCAGGATCCGATGAACATAGGATCGCGACGCCCCGATCTGCTCTGAAATCGCACGAATACTCTTCCCCTTTGCGTACAGCGCTCTGGCGGCCTTCCCCAGATCTTCCGCCCGCTCGGCCTCAAATTTCCTGACCATCACGCATAACTCCCTGAGAGAGGAAATCCATTCAATGGAAAACTCACTTCCATTTCCGCCAATTTCCGCAACAGGGCTTCCATAGCTGTTTCTGCAACTTCCAGCGTCACAGCGGTTGCACGCGTCCCGGAAACAGCCATCTGCGTGCAGCACTGCGCCCGCTGACGCAGTATATTCAGCACTTCCTTCTGCTCATCAGAGAGAGCCGAAATCATGATATTCCAGTCCCGATCGCTCATACGGATAGGATTTGGCCCATCATATGACCGCGAATGGACTTGTTTTTTACGATCGATCTGTGACATACATCATCCATTGAGTAAGGATTTTTGCCGCTTCTAGTCTTTTGTGAGTTTTTAACGATTTTCCAACCGCCCTTTCGGAGAAAAATATGAGCCATTTAACTCATATAAGCAAGCGAAAAACCTCTTTTGGGGAGTGTTATTATATAGACACCTTCTCAGAACGAAGTCACACCCCGTAATGGCCGAAGGAAAGAAAATCTCCAGTCGTCGTCGCGGTCCTTCCCTGAAAGAAGCTCCTGACCTTTCAACCCGCGAAGGAAGACTCACGCAGGCCATCCAGCGTTACGGCTCCGCACGACAACTGCATCTCGCCACAGGCATTTCCGAGTCCATGATCGGGAAGTATCAGAAGCCCGGCGCAGACTGGAAACCTTCAAAAATTGATGAAATGGCCAGAGAACTTGATGTCTCGGTCGAATGGCTCTGGACGGGAGAAACCAAACTCTCCTCTTCCGTTGCTGTCGTTTATTACGATGCAAGAGCCTCCGCCGGTTTTGGCCGAACCTGTGAGGAAAGCGTGGGACATCCCATACAGTTTCCACGATCTTTTCTGACGGAAGAACTTGGCCTGCAACCATCCGGTCTGATCATGATCACGGCTGACGGCGATTCCATGCTTCCGACCATCCACAACGGCGATCGTCTGCTGATAGATACCCAGCCTTCAACAAGGATCGAGGGTGTCTATGCTGTCGTGATGCACGGAGGTCTGTTCGTAAAAAGAATTTCCCGGACAGCCAATGGTGATTTTCTCGTTCAGTCCGATAATCCGGCCTACCAGTCAGCAACTTTCCCTGCTGACCAGGTGAGTCTGGGCTCCCCTGACGGCCATGCCATGACCATCATAGGCCGCGTGGTCTGGACAATGCAGCGCGTTTGACCCCCTGCCGCTGCCGGCCGCACCACCACAGGATAAAAACAGATTTCACACTCTATTTTCGAAAATTTTAATTTAATTCTTATTATTTTTAGATGACAGAGAAAACTGTTCAGGATGATTGAACAGACTGCCGGTCATGGCTGCATAGAGAATCGTTTTGCCATCGATGCTCTCGGGACCGCCACCAATATTGAACCAGATCAATTCCTCTTTTGCACTGTTGTCAGTTGTTTCAAAACGCAATCCATAAAGTGTGGTATTATCAAAAAGCACAGCAATCTGATGATTGGAGCAGTCGTGCTGTTTGCAGGCCTGTAGAACCTTGCAAGGCTTTCCGTCCAGAGAGACGGAGACAACTCCCGATTCCGTGGCGTTGTTTAACCAGTCCGGCTTTGGTGTCTTGCCAAACATGCTGTCAAACCGCTTCGCCCAGACAGGGTCTTCCAAAAAGCCATGAAGTGTTACAGGGCCAGCATGGGCCATAGAACCTGTCATAGCCAGAACCATCATTGCGCTCGCCAGATTTCTGAATCTCATGCAAATCTCCTGTCTGTTCTTCACGGCAGCCACATAAAAAGCAGCTTCGCATGTAAAACCTACAACGCCTTCAAAACAGAGAAGTTTTCAAAAATTCAGATTATTCTGGCCGATGTCTTTCTAGGAGAGATTCCGACAACATCGTTACCGCCGGAACCTCCGTCCACACCAGACAACACTCCACGGCACGTCCCGGATACAGCGATTGCAGCAAAGCGCGATAGGCCGCCATCTGTCGCAGATACATCACCGGCGTGCGTTCCACTGATGAAGGCGGACGACGATTGGTCTTGAAGTCGCAGACCAGCACACGATCCGGCAGCACAACCATACGATCGACCTGACCGACAATCACAGTTTCTCCGACAACGCCCGCCAACCTCTGCTCCGCACGACTCCCCTCCGCAAACAGCGGTGCCAGCACTGGTGATTCCATCACTTCAATGACACGCGCGACCAGTCGGGCCGATTCCTGTTCATCCAGCTGGTTGCCGGGCTGAAGCAGCCAGTTATAACCTATATCTGTCCGGTCTGCTTCCGGTCGATCTGGCAGGAACTGGAGCAGTGCGTGAACAAGCGTGCCACGGCGGAACGCCGCCTCACGGGCTGCATTTGGAGTAAGCGCCGCAATATCCAGTGGCGATCTGGTCGAAGGCTGCTCACCAAAGGGCGCGTCATCAGGACGGCTCGGCGACAATGGACGGGCGAGCGCGGATTCCACAGGCGGCTCTGTGGGCGTCCAGTCAGGCGCATGCCCGACCCATGCCGGAAGAGGCGCCTGGGATGGCAAGGGCGCTTCAGCGTGCGCTGTCTTCATGACAGTCGCAGTTTCTTGCAGAACCAGTCGTGATCCCTCCCATCCGAGATCAAACGATTCAGACACCGCCTCAGCCGCAGTGAAGCCATCTACGCAACGTGCGTACCAGCTTTCATCACTGAGTGTGCGCCCTGTCTCCCAACCACAGACAACGAGCCGATCGCTGGCGCGGGTCAGGGCGACATAGAGCAGGCGGTTATATTCTTCTGCTGCCTGCTCACGAAGTTTCTCACGGACGGCTTTCGTCACCTCCGTGGCAGTGTCAGTCCGGGGCACGAATACCGGCAGGCTCGAACCACTTCCCCTCTCTGGAAGCCAGAGAAGCCGACTGTCGGAACGAGGTGTCCCGATCGTATCAGGCAGGATGACCAGTCGCGCCTGCAATCCCTTGGAGCCATGCGCCGTCATCACACGCACGGCGTTCCCCGTCGCCTCCGCTTCCCGCTTGACGCTTTCATTGGAATTACGAAGCCAGTGTAGAAAACCCTGCAGGGAATGCGCGTGGTTTTCCTCATAGCGAAGAGCGGCGGAAAGAAGCTCGTCAATCGGCTCGGCAGCTTCCGGACCAAGACGCGCAAGGATACGGGCGCGACCACCATGCACACCCAGCGCTTCGGACAACAACGTGTAGGGCGAGGCATAATCCACGCGGCGGAACAGGGCCAACAGATAATTCCATGCCGCCGACCAGTCCGGACGCTCGGCGTGACGTTCCCGCAGGACCGTCCAGAGCGGCTCGCCGTCACGATCCATGGCCAGCGCCATCAGACTGTCATCGCTGAGGCCACCGAGTGGTGAAGTCAGCACGCAGGCCAGTGTCAGATTGTCCTGAGGCAGAAGCAGCGCATCGCACAACGCCATCAGATCCTGAACCACCGTCTGGTCGGCAAGGCCGGTCCGCACAAGCGTCGCCACCGGCACGTCAGCGGTCTTGAGCGCACGGATCAACGCCCGCACGAAGGCGGAACGGCGCGGCACGAGAATCAGCACATCGCCCGGCGTCAGCTGTGTTTCTCCCGGTGCAGGAGGTTGCAGCAACTGCGCGGCAATCCAGCGGGCCAGCGTGTCCGCAAGGCGCTGCTGTGGCGAAATCTGTCCTACATTTTTCCGGGTTGCCGCCCATGGATCAGGTTCCCCGACATCCTCCTCGCCTTCAATGGCGCGGGGCACGAGAGGCCAGAGTTCGACACGCCCACCCTGCCCCGGACGGGCGGATTCATGACGCGGCATCGCCTGACCCGGCTCGCTAACACCGCGGGCAGCGAGCGGATGACTGAAGACCGCATCGACAAGAGACAGAACCGGTGTGGTGGAGCGGAACGAGACGGTCAGCTGGGGTTCGCGCCAGAGCGCCCCGGCGCTATGGGCACGCTTTTCAAAAGTCTGACGCCATTCGCGGAAAGCTTCTGGATCAGCCCCCTGAAATCCATAGATCGACTGTTTGTAATCACCCACGGCAAAGACTGTACGCGGTCCAGAATTTTCATCGTGCGCACCGACGCCCGAAAAGAATTCTTCCGTCAAATCACCGGCAATCCGCCACTGCTCGCGGGAGGTGTCCTGCACTTCATCAAGCAGAAGATGGTCGATGCCACCGTCGAGTTTGTAAAGCACCCACGCCGCACCGGGGTCACGGAGCAGCCCGAGTGTGCGGAGGATGAGGTCGTCATACTCCACCTGTCCGCGCAACGCCTTTCCAGTGCTGTAGGTTTCCAGAACCGGAGCAGCCGTACGCAGAAGCGCAAGCGTCAGATTGGCGAGAGTAATGGCGCGGCGCGTTTCCTCGACAGCAAGGATACGTCTTCCTTCTTCCTGAATCCGATCAACCGTTGAGGTATAGTTTTTAGCATATTTTTCGCTGGCGCCAGCGTTCTTGCGAAGCTCGCCTTTACCGGTCAGGAAAAATCCCTGCCACGCGGACCACTTCGCCGCCCGCTCTGGTGGATAATGCGACAGCCAGTCCAGCATCTCGGCGGCACGTTTTTGTGCTGTCGTCGGAGCCGTTTCCAGCATCGTTTTCAGAGCTTCGCGCAGCGTATCCTCATCCGGAATATCCGTGCAGGCCGCCAGAACCGGATCCCCGTCAGGAACCGCCTTCACGCCCAGCGCTCTGAGCAGCTTCGTCCGCAAGGTTTCCCTGTCCGTGCGCGCAAGCGCCAGCGCATCATGACTCTGACTACTGAAACGGAGTTCAGTCAGCAGACCCAGCAGATCCACGAGTGAAATCTGTGCCGCCAGCGGCTCGACCAGACTGGCAGGAAGACGTCCCAGTTCCGCCTCCGTCGCTTCCGACAGCGCCAGCGAGGCGTCCGTATCTTCCATCAGCGTAAAATGCGGATTGGTGGCGGCTTCCAGTGGAAAACGACGCAGCAGCGACTGACAGAAAGCGTGGATCGTGCCGATCCGCATGCCGCCCGGCAGATCGAGCACACGGGCGAACAGGGCGCGGGCTTCCGTACGGGCCGATGTGGGAACATTCAGCCTGCCAAGCGCCTGATCCAGTCTGTCATCCGGCAGCGTAACCCACTCACCGAGCGTGCGCTGGAGGCGGATCGCCATTTCAGCCGCGGCCGCCTTGGTGAACGTCAAACAGAGGATACGTCCCGGCCATGTGCCGGGAATGAGCGGGCCGGCAGGGTCATGCGGGTTCTGACGTGGCAACATCAGACGCAGCAGGCGGTCGATGAGCAGCTTGGTCTTGCCGCTGCCTGCGGAAGCGGACACGAACACGGACGCATTTGGATCAGACGCCGCGTTCTGTTGCGCGTTGGCGAGGTCGATGGCGCTGGTGGGGAGAGTCATGCAGGCAACCTCGTGCGTCTATTCAGGGGCGCTGCCCCTGCCCCGCCAAAGGCTGCGCCTTTGGAATCCAGTTGGAGTGAAAAGGTCGGTGCCCGCTTCTGGTCACGATCCATAAACCTGACTGATAAGATCAGAAGAGATGCAATCATACCCTTCACAGACAGCGAAAGAAACGAAACGCCGTTCATTCTCCCCCCTCCTCACGCGCCGTGCTCCACTCCGTCACACGGGCAAGCTGGGCATAGTCCGCAAAACGCGGTGGCTTTCCGGGATGGGGATGTGAAAGATATGGCTGCGCCTTGCTGTCATACGCGATCACACGCTGGCGCAGACTTTCCCAGGCCTGCTGGGCAAGCTCGGCGATGCTGATCTCCCTGCTTTTCACCACCGTCTCAGACCCCGGCTCCGCACCGCCGGTCAGACGCCAGTAGATCAGATCACCAACTTCAGAATGACTGCTCTCATCAGCAGAAAAATGCTTCGTCGCCTCCGGGAACGCGCCCAGCGTCAGCATGGCGGCTTCAAGCGGAAGCTGCGGACTCCACCCGGCGATCACCTCTTTCGTGGAAGGGACCGTGCCCGTCTTGTAATCGAGCAACGCCATCTTACCGTCGTCAAACAGATCAATACGGTCAGCCCGGCCCGTCAGGGTAAAGGTGCCGCCCGGCGTATCCGTAATGGTGGCGCGACCTTTGGCTTCCGTCAGAATGGCCCGCGGCGAAGCGCCTGCCCGACGGGCGGCCTCGGCCTGTGCGACCCAGTCGGCGATGCGAAGCAGACGGGGCCGCCACCATGAAGCCAGCGCCGGGCGCAGACTGGCGGCGTCCAGACTGTCGAGAAACGCCTTGCGCAGGGACGTCACAGGATCATGCGGCCACTCTGCACCATGTTTCTGAAACCATGTGTCGAGCGCGCCATGCACCAGCATACCGTAATCGGACGCATCAACAGACTGCTCCAGCGGATCAAGTGGACGCAGATGCAGCACATGTTTGGCATAGATGGCGTAAGGATCACGCATCCATGTCTCGATCTCGGTGACGCTCAGGCGACGGGGCCGTCTATCGACAGGGGGGCGTGGCTCAGGGGCCGCAACCGGCTGCGCTGCGCCGGCGGGGCGGTCGATCTGCGACAGCCACGATTGCGCCGGATGCTCAACCAGTTTCTGCCCCCGTCCGGCGAGGAAAGCATCCAGCCGCACCAGCCATCGGGCGGGAACAGCGGGCGCACCTTCACGACGGCCCGGTGTGGACAGCACAATCTCGGCAGCGGACGACAGGCAGGATGCGAAATCATGCGCCGCCTGCCCGATGGCCTGCTCAGGAGAAGGCAGCCCGACACGCGCGCGCATGGGACGACTGAGCCACGGCCCCGGATCGGTGGCTGGGGGCCAGACGCCTTCGACCAGACCGCCCAGCACCATGAGATCGACCGTCTGAAGACGGGCCTCGGTCAGACCCCAGATAAACACGCGGGGATGGAGCGTGATGGTCGTCTCGCCACGCCCTCTCAACGCACGCCGACTCTGCACGCGCTCCTCGGTAAAGACGGCGGCCAGCAACCCGTCGAGCACGGCCCACGGCTGGGGAGGCAGCACATCCGTGGCCGTCAGCAGGTCGGAGAAACGGCGACCGAGGGCATTGCCGTCTTCGCCACGCCAGAGTTTTTCCGCGCCCGGCGTATCATCGGTTGTGGTGAGCGCCTCGGCAGCCTTGAGCAGCGCCGTAAGCTGGTCCGGAAGCGTCCTTTCTTCGCGGGCGCTTTCCAGCGCAGGCGCAAGGCAGCGTTCAATGGCTGTCAGAAACAGGTCAAGAGGCTGCGGTTCATCAGGCCGATCCGCCGACGCGCCATCAAGAGAAGCCCCTTCCCTCTTCTGCTTCTCTTCCAGATGCCGCCGCAGTCCTTCAATGCCCGGCGCAGGCGCTGGACCACGCAGAAGCCGACGTTCCAGCAGACGGGCGGAGGCGCGGGCCGTGCCGGGCGACATGCCGCACGCAACCAGAGGGTGTTTCAGCAACGCCAGCAGCGCGACGGGCGCAAGATCCTGATCCACGGCCTGCGCCAACAAACGCAGCAATACGGCGGCGGGTGTGGTGATGAGCAGTTCACCCGCACTGTCGTCCGCAAGGATGCCCCAGCGGGCCAGTTCAGCCGCCACACGTCCCGCCAACGCCCGATCCGGCGTCACAAGGGCCACCCTCTTGTTCTTCTGCTCGATACCAGCCCGCAGAATCAGGGCGATGGCGGCGGCTTCCTCCTGCTGGTCGGCGCAGGCAAGGCGGTGCAGACCGGCGCACTCTCCACGTTCAGGATTGGCCGCCCAGTCCGACAGTGCGGCGGCGGGCAACAGAGCCCGTGCAATGGTGTGAGTGCGGGAGGCGAGAACAGAACGGCTTTCGTCGTCTGACAGAACAGAGGACCATGTCTCCACATCGTCCCGACGGGAATCGAGGCTGGCCAGAAGCCGGGACAGACCCGCCTGCGGATGACCGTCCGGGAGAGTGGCGAACGTCTCGTCATCCATCTCCCGATCAAGACCGGGGACGATCAGTTGGCCGTGCGGATGCTGGAGCACACCCCGCAACGCATTGACAGTGGACGGCAGCGCATCGGTAAAACCGACGGCCCAGAGACGCGCCGTTCCATCAACCTGATGCGCCCAGTAATCAGCCTGTGCATCCAGCAGCGCGATCTGGCGGGCGACAGGATTCATTACCCCCTGCTCACGCAGCCAGTCCGGCCAGACGCGGGTGATGATGCTGAGGAACCGGAGGGTCGCCTGCCAGTGCGTGGCGAAGTTTTCATCGACAGCGTCCGGCAGGGTTTCGGCCAGATTGATGCCTGAACGCTCGGCTTCATCCATCAGATCAGCAAGCGCCCTTGCGAGAGGCCATGCCTGATCCAGCATCGGACGGGTGCCGAAAGCGGTTTCCGCCTGAAGCACCAGTCGCGTGAGAATGGCGAGCCGACGCATGGGCGGCACAGCCGGTGGCAGCAGCAGGGCGTCAGGACTAGCGAGCGCCGTTTCCGCTTCATCAAGTCCGCCGATGGGAATTATCCGGGGCAGAAGAATCGCCCGTCCATCCGCCTGCCGCAAAAAGGCTTCGGTCAGAGCGCGAGCGGCGCGACGACCCGGCAGAACAAGAGTGCCGTCACCGATCCGCTCGGGATCTTCCTCCACACCTGCGGTCCAGCGCGCCGCGATTTCGTCCAGAAAGCGGAGATGGGCAGGAATGGTGACGAGACCGGAAGCAGAGAAAGCGTTCATCGGAGAAAGATGATCCGTCAAAAAGAGTGCTGCAAGAGCGCCACCGTCCCGTTCACAGACGGTCTGCCCAGCCTGTCAGAACGGCCTCGCGGGGCTGGTCTTCTGCGTCAGGGTCCTGGCCGGTGACGGGACGGAGTTTCAGCGTGACATGCAGGGCATCGGGCGGCGTGAGGTCCTCCAGCCGCTCAGGCCATTCAACCAGTACGATGCCTGTGCGGGCGTCGTCCCAACCGAGTTCTTCCAGCGCTTCAGGGCCCTGTAATCGCCAGAGATCGAAATGTGACACTTCACCCTGCGGCGAGTCATAGGACTGGACCAGCGTAAAGGTGGGACTGGGGACATCCAGCGTCGGGTCATTGCACAGGGTGCGCAGAAAGGCCCGCGCAAACACGCTTTTTCCTGCGCCGAGCGATCCGGAAAGCAGAATGGCGTCACCAGAACGGGTCAGACCAGCCAGCCTGCGGGCAAGAGCCTCGGTCTCGGACCGGGTGTTCAGCATCAGGTTACGGGTGGTCATGAACGAAATCCGGGTGGTTACAGGAAAGGAAAGAAATCCATTATTTCCTGTGTCTCCGTATTCCTGTCACGATTTTTCTTTTGAGCTGGCGCACTACATCCGGCGGGCTGCAGGAACGAAACCTGCTTCCCCAAAGAACACACGCATTGAGGAAACCTGACAGCGGCCAGTGCTGTAGTCTGACGCCTTCAGTCTGTTTTCTTCCGGGTCGCCCGACGCATGGCGAGATCATCCAGCATGGCCTGTTCCTTTTTCTGCGCCAGTTCCTGCTGCTCCTTGGCCCGCGTTTCGGCCAGTTTTTCAGCAGCTTCGAGCGCTGACCGGGCCATGTTGACCCGCGTGCGGCAGGCCTCCACCTCCATGGCGGCGTCCTGTTCACTCAGACGCGCCCTGTCGAGGGCCGCCCGACCGATCGGCAGCCACCGGGAATAGGCTTCGACCACCTGATCATCAGCCGAAAAGTCCAGCGCCATGTCTCTCTCGCGGACCATGTTCTGCTCCGCGGCCTTCACGGCGTCCGACGCAGTCATGGCTCGCGCCAATGCTTCCGAAAGCAGTTTCTTGGCTTCATCAAGCTCCTGCTTTCGGATTTTCAAAAGGGAATCAAGCGGTGAGGACGACATGGGATGGTTCTCGGTCTGTCTGGGGTTGCGCTAAACGATCAGGAAACGGCCATCGCGGCCGCGACCGAGTTTTCCTGGACGGGTGTTTCGGCAAGTGCGTTTCTCAAGGCGGCAAAGCTCTGCTCCAGCGTAAAGCGTTCGTGGCGGCCTTGCGAAAGGACGGCCTCAATGGCCGGTCGGAGCTTGATGGCTTCATCAACCGCCGCATCGGCTCCGGGCCGATAAGCGCCCAGGCGGATCATGTCGGCCATCTCTGCATAAGTGGCAAGAATGGCGCGGGCGCGCCGGGTCAGCGCATTTTCATCAGCGGAATTGCAGCCGGGCACAGTACGGGACAGTGAGCGCAGAATGTCGATAGCCGGATAACGGCCTGTCTCCGCGATGCGCCGGTCCAGAACCAGATGCCCGTCCAGAATGCCACGCACTGCATCGGCTACGGGCTCGTTCTGATCATCGCCTTCCACAAGAACTGAAAACAGCGCGGAGATCTGCCCGGCGGAACCATCAGGACGCACAATGCCGGGTCCGGCCCGTTCCAGCAGTCGAGGCAGTTCCGCGAAGACCGAAGGAGGATAGCCTCGCGTGGCCGGAGGTTCACCCACGGACAGACCGATTTCACGCAGCGCCTGACAGAACCGGGTGACGCTATCCATCAGCAGAAGCGCCGATTTGCCTTCGTCACGAAAATATTCGGCGACAGTGAGCGCCGCATAAGCGGCTTCCCGCCGCATGAGCGGAGGGGAATCCGAGGTCGCTACGATGACAACCGAGCGGGCGAGTCCCTCCGGTCCCAGATCGTCCTCTACAAACTCGCGGACTTCCCTTCCCCGCTCCCCGACAAGGGAAATGACGGCCACGTCGCAGGCGGTATTACGGGCCAGCATCGACATCAGCGTGGATTTTCCCACACCTGACCCGGCGAAGAGCCCGAGTCTCTGCCCTTCCCGGCAGGTCGTGAAAAGGTTCATGGCCCGAACACCAAGATCGATTCTCGGACCCAGCCGTGCGCGCAGGGTCGCATCCGGAGGCGCCGTGCGCACCGGTCGCGGCACAGGACCCGGCGGCAAGGGACCCTTGCCGTCGAGCGGACGACCGAGAGGATCAATGACCCGTCCGATCCATCCGTCCGACACTGGCAGGCTTCCTCCCGGTTTCGGGGCGCGGGAGCCAATAAAGACAGGAAACTGGACCTCGCTTCCGCTTGCCAGCCCATCAAGGCTGCCAAAGGCCATGGCATGAGCGTGGCTGCCGGAGAATCCTATGATTTCCGCAGGAATCGCCGCGCTGTTCCGCCGCATCAGGAACACCCGGTCGCCAACCGACGCCAGACTTCCAAGACCCGTGACCGTCACGGCGAGTCCCGATAGCGACGTGATTCGCCCGGTCGCAACAGCAGCAGGAATACCCGAGCAGGTTGCATTAACCTGCGTGAGGAAATCCGATTTCATAAGATTTCTCCAGTTGAGACCATTCGGGTTCCGTGTTTCTGGGTCGAATAGATAAAAAAAAAAGACAATTTTCGTGTTTATGACGGTTAACAAAAATCTTTATACAATCTTTACGTGAAATTTCCGTGGACCAATACAACCTATAGTGGTAACTAATGATCAACAACGAACCAAGGGTTACCATCATGCGCGTTCTGCTCGTTGAAGACGATCTCTCCTCTGTCGGTGAAATCTCCCAGATCATGAAGGGTGCTGGTTTCACAGTCGATCATGTCCAGTCCGGCGAAGAAGCCGTCGAGATGCTCCGGCACTATGATTATGATCTCGCTGTCCTTGAGCTGATGCTCTCTGACATCGAAGGATACGAGGTTGTCCGCCGGGCCCGCGCAGCACGCGTCACCACCCCGATGGTGGTTCTCTCCGGCCTGACGCGCCCGCAGGCGAAGGTGAAAGCCTTCTCCATCGGCGCGGACGACTACATGACGAAACCCTTTGATCCCGATGAACTGGTCGCGCGGATGCAGGCCATTCTGCGGCGCTCCAAGGGCTTCAGCGAGCCGACCCTGCGTGTGGGACCGCTCAAGCTCAGCCTCGACAGCCGCGAAGTCATGGTGAACGATGCGCCTGTCCATCTGACGGGTAAGGAATATGCCATTCTGGAACTGCTCGTCCTGCGTAAGGGGATGGTTCTGACCAAGGATGCGTTTCTGAACCATCTTTATGGCGGCATGGATGAACCGGAGATGAAGATCATCGATGTTTTCATCTGCAAGCTGCGGAAAAAGTTGCAGGCGGCGGGCGCAGGCAACCTCATCACCACCGTCTGGGGCCGGGGTTACATGCTGCGCGAGCAGTTCCAGCGTCTGGAAACCAATGAAGCCGCAGCGCCGGCCGAAGAGCAGGAAACCGTCGCCGCCTGAGAATCACAACTGTCAGAACGCCGCATGTGACAGAGTGTTTTCTACTTCCGGAGAGACCGGTCGACACTCTGTCAGATTTTCAGATATTTCCGTTCAGGCAATCCAGTTCGCGGCAATCGTAATACCGTGGTCCAGTGGACCTGCGCCATGTCCATACCCCGGAGCATGGGTAATGGCGCCGATCAGATAAGCCCGCGCTTCCTTCACAGCGTCTCTCAGGGAACGTCCCTGCGCAAGCCGCGTCGCAATCGCGCTGGCCAGCGTGCAGCCCGTTCCATGTGTATGACGGGTATCGATACGCTGAGACGTGAAGATCTCGACCGTATCACCATCCACCAGCACGTCAGCAAGACGGGGGCCTTTCATATGCCCTCCCTTCACCAACACTGCCGGCACACCTTTGTCGCGCAGGGCGTGCCCCGCATCGATCATGTCCTGTTCCGTCTCGATCTGCACCCCAAGCAGCGCCTCAGCTTCCGGGATGTTCGGCGTCAGGAGCGTGGAGAGCGGCAGAAGGGAATCGATCAGCGCCGAGATCGCGTCCGGAACAAGAAGCGCCGCTCCGCCCTTTGCAACCATTACGGGATCAAGGACGAAGGGGATCTTCCGGTAACGGCTGATTTCTTCCGCGACCACATGAATGCACTCAGCCCGGCCAAGCATCCCGGTCTTGAACGCATCTGCGCCAATATCGTCCAGCACGCAGCGAATCTGGGTTCTGAGAAACTCGGGCGGCACATCAAGAATATCGACTACACCCATCGTGTTCTGGGCGGTCAGAGCGGCAATCGCCGTCATGGCGAAACCATCAAGCGCGGTAATCGTCTTGATGTCCGCCTGGATACCGGCCCCTCCGCCGGAGTCGCTACCTGCTATGCTGAGAACCCGCCCGCGCATGATCAGGCCGCCACATGGGCTGAGTTGATGGCGTCACACATGGCGTTCACAGCCTGCTGCACATCCGATTCGTGCTCGGCCTCCACCATCACGCGCACCAGCGGTTCAGTCCCGCTTTCACGCAGGACGAGACGGCCTTTCTGTCCGAGCTGCGCCACTACATCATCGCGGGCCGCCTGCACTTCCGGCAGACGCAGCGGGCTGGTCCCAGAAAACCGGATGTTTTTCAGAAGCTGCGGATAAGGCGAGAAAACCCGGCAGACCTCGCTGGCTGGACGTCCATCCTCAATCAGAACGGCCAGAACCTGAAGCGCGGCAAGCAGTCCATCGCCCGTAGTCGCAAAGTCGGAGAGAACCACGTGTCCCGACTGTTCACCGCCGACATTGGCCCCGTTTTCACGCATCCTTTCAACGACATAACGATCGCCGACGGAAGTGCGCTCAAGCTTCAGACCACCATCCGCCAGAAAACGCTCAAGTCCCATGTTGGACATGACCGTGGCCACGACAGAAGACGTCGCCAGTCTTCCGGCCTTGGCCCATGACCGGGCGATCAGGCCCAGAATCTGGTCGCCGTCGATCAGGTGCCCGGTCTCATCAACCAGCAGCATACGGTCAGCATCACCGTCCAGCGCAATACCAAGATCGGCCCCGTGCCGGACAACCGCCTCGCAGAGTTCCTGCGGATGGGTGGAGCCGCAGCCTTCATTGATGTTCACACCGTCAGGATCACAGCCCAGACGGATCACTTCCGCGCCCAGTTCCCAGATGGCAGCGGGAGCGACGCGGTACGCCGCGCCGTTCGCACAGTCGATGACGATTTTCAGCCCATCGAGACGACAGCCTTTTGGAAGCGAGGCCTTGGCGTGCTCGATATAGCGACCAGCGGCATCATTGAGACGCGAGGCGCGGCCAATCTCGGCAGGCGACGCCAGTTGCGACGTCAGGTCCGTCATCATCAGCGCTTCGACCGTGGTTTCTTCCTGATCGGAAAGTTTGAAACCATCCGGACCGAACAGCTTGATGCCGTTGTCGCTGAAAGGATTGTGGGAGGCGGAAATCATCACACCCAGATCAGCGCGAAGAGACCGTGTCAGCATGGCGATGGCGGGAGTCGGCATTGGACCGACAAGGGTCACATCCATACCCGCCGACAGGAAACCGGCCACAAGCGCGCATTCGATCATGTAACCCGACAGGCGCGTATCCTTGCCGACCACCACGCGGTGACGGTGACTGCCCCGACGGAAATGCAGCCCGGCAGCCTGACCGAGCTTCTGAGCAATCTCCACGGTCATGGGAGAAGTGTTCGCCTTCCCGCGGATGCCGTCGGTCCCGAAAAACTGTCGTGTCTTGCTCATGCCGTGCCTGAAGTCGCCTGCGTAAGTCGCTGTGGGAAACGGAACATCCGTTTAGTCCTGTCTTCTTTACCCTTCCCCTTCAGCCGGGGCCAGAGGGAGAAGGGATCACTTCAGGCTTCAGGAATTTTCGCAACCCGGATCGTATTGGTCGAGCCACTGATCCCGAAAGGAACGCCGGCCGTGATGACGATCGCATCGCCCGGAGCGGCGACATGACTCTTGAGCGCCGCCTCCAGCGCCGTCGAAACCATGGCTTCCGTATCCCGGACCTGCTTGTCCGCAGGCGTGACAAAGGACTGCACGCCCCAGACCAGAACCAGCCGCCGGGCCGTCGCAATGGTCGGCGTCAGTCCGAGAACACGGGCGATCGGACGCTCACGGGCGATGCGCAGGGCGGTCGGCCCGGCATGCGTGTAGGCCACGATGGCCGATGCCGCCAGCGTGGTGGCGACCTGCTGGGCGGCGTGAGCAATGGCGTCGGCAATGTAATGCTCGGGAGCAAGACGGCTGGCCTGCATGATCATGCGCCAGCCCTCGTCCGATTCCACCTGCTCCAGAATCCGGTTCATGATCGTCACGGCTTCACACGGATACTGACCGGCGGCGGACTCGGCGGACAGCATCACGGCGTCCGCACCGTCAAACACGGCGGTTGCAACATCCGAGGCTTCGGCGCGGGTAGGTGTAGGAGCCGAAATCATGCTCTCCAGCATCTGCGTCGCCACGATCACCGGTTTGCCGAGCAGGCGGGCTTCACGGATGATCCGTTTCTGCGCCAGCGGCACGACCTCCGGCGGCAGTTCCACACCGAGATCCCCACGCGCCACCATGACCGCATCGGACGCGTCGAGAATGGCCGCCAGATTGTCCAGCGCCTGCGGTTTTTCCAGCTTGGACACCAGCCAAGCACGCCCCTGCACCAGACTCCGCGCCTCCAGAACGTCTTCCGGACGTTGCACAAAAGACAGGGCGATGAAATCCGCTCCCATCTCCAGCGCAAAGGCGAGATCGTCCCGATCCTTTGTGGTGAGAGCGGGAATGGGCAGCACAAGGTCAGGGACGTTCACTCCCTTGTGGTTGCTGAGCGGACCACCCACCAGAACTTCCGTTTCCAGAAAATCGTCACCGACCTTCCTGATGACGAGCTTCAGCTTGCCGTCGTCCAGCAGGAGAACGGAGCCTTCCTTCGCCACGGAAATGATCTCCCGGTGGGGGAGATTGACCCGGGAGGCGTCGCCCGGTGCTTCACTGAGATCAAGACGGAACGGTCTGCCCGTTTCCAGCAGAACCTTCCCTTCCGCAAAACGGCCTACCCGCAGCTTCGGGCCCTGCATGTCAGCAAGGACACCGAGCGGTCGTCCGATTTCCTGCTCGACTTCCCGCACGATCCGGTAACGGGCAGCATGATCGTCGTGAGTGCCGTGGGAAAAATTGAACCGGAAGACATCGGCCCCGGCAAGAGCGAGCCCCCTGATCACCTCATGCGTCGATGAGGAAGGTCCGAGTGTGGCCACGATTTTTGTGCGGCACTGAGCGACGACCATGGTTGCTGTCTCCTGTTGCGAGCCGGATACCCCGAGACTGACTCAACGAAGGAAACCTGTCATCCGATCACCGCGCATCCGTCCCTTTCGGACAAAAAAGGGTGATCACACCTTCAGGATGGCGGATAGGCCTCGTCCGGACCGATTCCCCACATCTGAGCCCGGTGAACCCAGCCCTCGTAACGCTGCACCGAAACCTTGCACCATGATGACCCGGAAGCGCAGGTCTTGATGGTTCCAACAGTGCCCGGGGTCAGCACGGCGACAGCGGCGGACTCATCGTCAGCCGACGAATGCAGAATGACCGCACCGGGCAGCTTCGCCACATCCGCGCTAGTGGAGACACGGCTGATGATCTTGGCTTCAGTGTGCCGGTTGGCGGCCGGAGCCTCAGCTTTCGGCGTTTCGGTTTTCGGCGCCTCACCTTTCTGCCCATCGACCTTCGCCGCAGCGGATGCGTCCGGCGCGGGTTTGGCATCAGCTTCCGGAGAAGGAACCGTCGTGCCCGGCAGGGATGGAATCACAAAGTCACGCGAGCCGATGAGCGTGGCCTGATGCACCCAGCCCTTTACTCCATCAGCATCCTCCACCAGACGCCACACATCAAACTCGCGCTCGATCTGCACGGGCAGACCGCGACGATGATAGACCCACTGGATGGGATAGCGCTGGCCCGGACCGGCGCGCATGTTCACATCATCCGCGCGCAGGGCCGCGAAACGAGGCAGCGGAAGGCCGGTATTGCTGCCCTTCGTGGGGTCCTGTCCATTGGCGTTGGAGCCGTTCGGCGCTTCGTCCGGCGAGGCTGGCTGTGCCGGATTACCGTCCGCGGGCGCGGGAACCGGGACCGGACGCACCGTTTCGGACGGCGCACCATGAGCCGCATGTTTTGCCGGATGGGCTTTATGCGTCGCCTTGCTCTTGTGAGACGCTTCTTCCCTGGTCGCCGCCTCATGCTTCTTGTGATGGGCTGTCGCGGCCGAACCGTGGGCTTTCACCTCGGCGTCATGGTGAGTCTTGTGCGCCTTGTCCGAATGCGCTCCCGTATGCGTCGCCTTTTTACCTGCCTTATGCGCGGCGGTGGGGTCACCTTTATGGTGATGCGCAGGCTGATCCGATGTGGCGGCATGCGCAGCGGCAGTTACCGACAGGGTTGTGGCCGCAGTCATAAGGGTCGCGGCGACACACAGGGGGATGGATGCTTTCATGCCCGCATCCGTGCCAAGAGCTGAGCCTGTCGGCAAGTGGGTTCATGGATTCCCGTCACAGAAATACCCTGATGCGATGTGAGCCGATCACGATCAGACACACTCACCTGACCGCGAGATGGAACCTCAGACTCCCGTCCATCACCACAAAGGGAACGGACAGGCTTCTAGAAGGTGATCAGTTTATACCCGGCTGAAAGATCAAGAAAAGTAGGCATTCCAATCACTTCGGCTTCCTCTATCAGGTCGGCCCCTGTCTTTCCCGTGCGTCGGAGCCCGGTTTCACAGACAAGCAGTCTGGCGTCCATGGAAAGAAGCGCATCCCGCAGGGTGTCGAGGGTTGCAACACCCTGCATCGCAAGCTGACGGTCTTCTTTCTCCCACAACGTCGCCGACTGCCGGCACAGCGCCAGAACGCCCGGGCCCGTCGCAAAGATGATGACGGACCGGTTCATGGCGAGCGCAGTTGCCGCCAGCATGAAGGCCGCGTGCAACCGGTTGAAATCACTATCGCAAAGGAGAAAGGCGAAGTCCTTCTCAAATTTGCGCTCCACCATGTCAGTCTTGGTCATGTCTTTCCTGTTTGCCACAGACGGGGCAGTCCGGATCTTTTGGGATGGTGATGGTGGTGAACCGCGTCGCCAGCGCATCCCAGAGCAGCAGTCTGCCCGAAAGGGATTCGCCGAGGTTCAACAACTCCTTCAACGCTTCTGTCGCCTGAAGTGTTCCGAGAACTCCCGTGACCGCACCAAAAATACCCGCATCGCCACAACTCGGAGCGGACCCGTCCGCTCCGGTGCGCGGAAACAGGCATTCGTAACAGGGACCACCGAGATGGGGACGAAAGGTCGAAAGCTGCCCGTCAAACCGCAGCACTGCCGCTGACACGAGTGTCTTGCGATGCTGTACACAAGCGGCGTTGACCAGATAGCGTGTCTCGAAATTATCGCATCCGTCGCAGACAAGGTCATAACGGGAGACAAGATCCGCGACATTGTCAGCCGTCAGCCGTGTTTCATGCGTCTCGATACAGATCTCGGGATTGAGCGCTTCAAGGGTCTGACGGGCGGAGACAGCCTTGCTCATGCCGACACGATCCGTGGTGTGCAGAATCTGCCTCTGAAGGTTGGAGAGCTCGACCCGATCATGATCAATGATCCCGATCCGCCCGACACCCGCCGCCGCCAGATAACAGGCGACAGGTGACCCCAGCCCTCCCGCGCCCACAATCAGAACCGAAGAGTTACGCAGGCGCACCTGCCCCGTGCCCCCGATTTCCGGCAGCAGGATGTGGCGCGAATACCGTTGTATTTCGTTTTCCGTCAGGTCGAGCGGCATAGGTCTTTCCGGTGGTTCGGGCGGGACGCCGAAAGAAGTGAGATCACTTTTCCGTGATGCGTGTCATCGCAGGCAAACCATAACTGCATAACTGCATTGCGTATGATATGGTCCCTATCATGAATAGCAGGAGCGCCGCCATGCACACCGCAGACACAACACCCTCCTCTGATGCCTGGGCCAGCCCCGCGCGGAAGCGGGCGCGTGTGATCTGCCTGGCCTCCCTCGCGACGTCTCTGGCTTTCTACACCCTGTCGCCTTTCATGACGCTCTGGACGATTGCGGGCGCCGTTTCCAACCATGATATGATCGCGCTCGGACACACGATCAACTGGTCGTCTCTTGATGCATCGATCAAGGAGCAGGTGCTGAACGGCCTCAATATCGGTCAGGTCAATGAAGTGTCTGACGAACTGCCGGAATTTGGGTCGTCCTTCGCGACGAACGTCGTGTCCAACGCTGTTGATACGCGCGTCACGCAGGACAATCTGGGGCATGTTATCGATCAGGCGATGGCGTCCGGTCCCGCCAGAATCAACGCTGGCACCGTTCTGTCCGCCGTCAGTCATGCGCTGGTGCGCTTCACGGCCGCCAACAGTTTTGAAGCGCAGGTCATGCTTCCGGGACATGAAAACGAAACCCCATTACGGGTCCAGCTCCGCATCGAACGCTGGCAGTGGAAACTGACCCGCGTGGATTTCCCGACCGCGGTCCATCATCCGGTCATGGAAGCTTCGGTCATGCAGCACAAGGCCTGAAATCAAGCCCGACCGTACCAACAGACAGCTTTTGAAAACCTCCGACCCGTCAAACGGATCGGAGGTTTTTTCTGTTTCAGCCTGCCTGTCTCAGACCGGCGGCGGCAGGTCTTCTTCTAGCAGAATGATATTGATGGCGTAGGACACTTCGCCCTCGTCATCATCACGATGAATCGTGCCGATCACCTCACCATCCACGGCCAGTTCCACTGACAGACCCGGACGCGGCGGAGCGTTGACGCTCAGTCCCTTCGCGCCCAGCAGACGACGCAGGGTGGTTTGCAGACGTGAAATCTCACTTGTCGAAATCGTGCTCATTGATGACATCTCCCGGAAGGTGGTGGGCGGTTTGTGTGGCTGAGAGGTTAGCGACTTTAATCAGTCTGTCGCAGATTCGAACACAATCGCCTGCTGCGGTAGGTGGCACGCTAATAGGCATAGCCGCGGCCTCCTGCAACTCCCATATGAGGATTATCCGATTGTCATGGTACGTTCACACCCCAACCGAACACATCCGAAAAATGGCGCTGTCTGCTTTTCTGCTCTGAAGGCGTTATCTTGCTGAGAGTGGGAGTTTCAATCGTGATACCGGGCACTCCCGCACGCGCAGGTCTCATAGCCAGAACTGCGTAGCAGGCCGCCAAGAAGACTGCTGGGGACATCTCACACTACAGAGGCATGTCTGGCCTTTTGCAACCACCCTCTTTATCTCTTGAGGCACCCTGTTCCCCTTTCGATACAAAAATCCAGAACATGAGATGTTTTCCAAAAACCGCCCAACCTGCTCATTTCAGAAGGATCACGCGCACTTCGCGTCGGGTCTTTGCTCTGGGGACGCAGTGTCTGGTAACGGCCTCGGTCTGTGTTCTGCTGTCGGGGTGTGTGGATGATCATGGCAAAGGGGACATGCACGCCGCTGTTTCAGACTGCTTTGCAAAATATCCCTTTGCGAAAGGAACTGCCTATCAGCGGTTCAACTGCATCTATCAGGCGCACTTCCATTATGGACCGGCCGCCATGGGAGCGCAGTATTACCTTCTTCTGCAGATAGATCTGGCGTCCCTGAATGTCGGAAAGGACGTGGATTCAGGAGTTTTAACGCCGGAAGAAGGCAGGACAGCCCTGCACTGGGTCACGGACAAGGCCTATGCTCAGGCGTCCCAACGTTCATGGGTAACCGCCCAACCAAAAAGAAACTGATAAGTCCCATAAAGAAAAAGAGGGAATGTCGCCTGAGCAACATTCCCCCTCGCCAGTATAAGCCTGATTTCAAGCCCGCGTTTTACTGGGCGCGCGGCACAATAGCTGGCGCAGTAGAATCCTTCTCGGTATTCAGTACCGCATTGCCTGACTGCTTGGAATAGGTCGCAGTGGTGGACTGCTGCGGTGTTCTGGGCGGATGGAAGGCGGAAACCGGTCCAAGAATACCACCGGCGGAACTCTTCATCGTGCCTTCCGGCTGACGGGCGCACCCACGCGTGATGATCGAACAGACGCCATCCGTGCCAATCATTTCATCATCGTTACCCGTGTAATGCACGTCGGACACACGATCATTATCAAGACGGATCACGGCAGTACAACCGGTACCGCCGCCGCCGCCAAGCGTGTTTACCAGAGTCGAAATATCACCAACCGGGATAAGGGTCGAACCGCCGTAGCTCGGCGCAGGCTGCGTGCCTGTGTAGGTCAGGATCTGCGTCGTATCATTGAGCTGCTTGGTGGAGGCTGGCAGGCCTGCGCAAGCCTGAAGATCGTAGGATGTCATCCCGATCATCGTGATTTGTGCTTTATGCGCAGCGCGTGAATCAAAATATCCGCAACCGCTTAAGCTGACAGAGAGTGAGGCGACCGTTAACAAACCCCAAATACCACACTTCATTTCTTCGACTATCCTCACACCGTGTCCAGAACGCTTTAAGCAAGACGCGTCGAATTATTACGTACTGTTTTCTTCCCATGCAATGCAAGAGGCGGAAACGACAAACCCTCAGACTTTGATCCGGCTGTATGATTTCTTCCTGCATATTTCCAGAAGAAAGGATGCTGTGAGGCAGATGGCAGTCCTGCCCATAAAACTTTCCTTCCTCAGTTCGGATGATGACTTACGCTCCTGTTCCAAAATCGCGGAGCACCTGTGTCTCTCGTGTCTTGCCTTTTCCTCCCAACCATACGCTATTATCATTGGGGTTCTTTAATAGTGTTATCTGAGACCTTGGGCAGTCATGCAAAACACCCCCTGAGGTCAAAGGAGAATTTGCTGATCATGTTTCTTCCGTCCCGTCATCAGGTGCTTGCCTGCTCTTCTCTCGTCGTTTCGCTTTTCACGCTGAGCGCCTGCATGAACCCAGGTCAGCCGCCTGCACCTCCTCTGCCCTCTCTGGCGAAGCCCGCACCCTTTACTGCTGTGGACACAGGTCTCGCCACAAAGCTCAATGATGCGGATCTGACCCACATTGCGCTGGCCAACCTTGCCAAAACCCACGCCGCCCGCAACGACATCGCGCTCCTCAGCACGACGATCGTAAAAGATCTGACCGATAATCATGACAAGCTGACCGCGCTTGCTACAACCGGCACGGTAACACTGCCGGCCAAGCCCTCCGCGCAAAGTCAGAAAGTCATCGACCAGATGCAGCGTCTGCACGGCGCAGCCTTCGACAGAGCCTATGCGCGCTATCTTGCGAGCAGCACAAAAACCACAAGCACTGTTATTGATGCAGACAGCGCTACATCCACAAACGCAGATCTGGTGAAACTCGCAACCGATCTCAAAACCAAGCTTCTCGGCTACGAAGCACAGGTCAAATAATCACTGCATCAGATATGTCATCCGGCCAAAACCGGGTGGCATATTTCTGGCCTCCAGCATCATAGTCAGCACATGATAGCCGTAGCGTCAGTAGCCATCGCCACCTTCATTGACCGCTCTTCACATCAGTAAAATGGCCCGTTGCCAAGCTACCCAAGCATCTGTCCGATTACCCGGGCTGTATAATCAATAACGGGAATGATCCTGCCGTAATTGATCCGCGTCGGGCCAATAACCCCGATGGCGCCTACAATCCGTCGGGCCTCATTTCGGGCCGGCGCCACAACCATCGACATACCGGACGCCCCGAACAGTCCGCTTTCCGAGCCGATAAAGATGCGGACACCGTCCGAATTCTCGGCCAGCTCCAGCAGGCGCAGCATGGCGTCCTGCTTTTCCAGCCGCTCGAACAGACGCTGAATGGTCGAAAGACGCTCGATTTCCGTAATATCGGTCAGCAGATTGCCCTGCCCACGGATAATCAGCGTGCCGCCCCGCCCCTCATTGCTCCAGGTCGCCAGACCACTGGCCACAACTTCCGTGGCAAGCTGATCAAGCTGGGTCTGATCGGCTTCCATCTCGTCATTCACCCACGTCCTGAGTTCGACGAGCGTGCGACCGGTCAGGCGGGCGTTCAGATAGTTCGCGGCTTCCGTCAGGGTGGATGGTGGCATCCCAGCCGGTGTTTCGATCACCCTGTTCTCGACCTGCCCGTCAGCGCCAACGAGCACCACAAGCGCGCGATTGCCCCCAAGAGCGACAAACTCGATATGCTTGATCGCTCCCTCGCTTTTGGGCGCAATGATGAGACTGGCGGCCTGCGAGAGACCTGACAGCAGTGATGACGCCTCCGTCAGGGTGTCTTCCATCGAGCGTCCACGCATTTCCAGCGTGCTGGAGATGGACTCACGCTCCTCCTCGCTGAGATTGCCGAACTGAAGCAGGCCGTCGACAAACAGGCGAAGTCCTTTTTCGGTAGGCAGACGTCCTGCCGAGGTATGCGGCGAAAACAAAAGACCAGCATCCGTCAGGTCGGCCATCACACTGCGGATCGTAGCGGGAGAGAGACCGAGGGGCAGACGGTGCGACAGCGTGCGGCTGCCGACCGGATCTCCTGTCTCCAGATAATGTTCCACCAGTTCCCGCAGAATGGTGGCGGAACGTGAATTCAGACCGGACGCTGCTCCAAGAAGTTCGATGGAGCGGCCAAACGTCAGGCCGGATTTTTCATTGGAACCAGAGATGGAAGGTGCGCCTTTCTGCTGAAGAGTCTTCAAGGATTCTGCTGTGTGACGGGAGGTGTGGCAAGAGATTTCGGCATGTCCTGCCTCCGGAATGTGCAGACATCGCGGACAGCCACATAAGTTCTTCAAAACGCAGCAAGGTCACACAAGGTTCATGCGTCTGGAGCCAGTAGATCATGATGCAGTTCAACCAGAACTCTGCCTGTCTGCACTTTAGGAAAGAGTGAAGATGACGAGGCATGGCTGAGGCCTATGGGGGCGGGTAACAGATCCCGATCCGCTGTGGCACGTTGCACAGGCGACGGTTACGTCCGTCATTCATGGGTTCACGAACACGGAGAGTCTTCATGACACAGGCATCTGTTACAGAAACGACCACCATCCGTGGGCTTAAGCACCCCGTCTCGCGCATTGCGCTCGGCACATGGGCTATTGGCGGCTGGATGTGGGGCGGTCCGGATGACAGGAACGCCATTGCCACCATTCAGGAAGCCGTTGATCTGGGGATCACGCTGATCGATACGGCTCCCGTCTATGGTTTTGGCCATTCGGAAGAAATTGTGGGGCAGGCCCTTGCCGGACGACGGGAGAAGGTGGCGATCGCGACCAAGGTCGGACTGGACTGGAAAGAAGATCACAAGCCGTTCCGCAATACATCACCCGCCCGTATCCGCAAGGAAATCGAGGACTCGCTGCGCCGTCTGCGCACTGATTACATCGATCTGTATCAGGTTCACTGGCCCGATTCCGCCGTACCGATGGAGGAGACTGCCCGCACGCTCGAAAATCTGGTCAAGGAAGGCAAGGTTCTGGCGCTTGGCGTCAGCAACTTCACCATCGCCGAAATGGATGCGTTCCGTTCAGTCGCTCCTCTGGTTACGGTACAGCCGCCTTACAATCTGTTTGAACGCGACATGGAACAGGACATCCTACCGTATGCACGTCAGCATGACCTGACCATTCTCGCCTACGGGCCGCTCTGTCGTGGTCTGCTGTCGGGCAAGATGACAGCGCAGACCAAATTTGGTTCTGATGATCTGCGCAGCGCTGACCCCAAGTTCCAGTCACCCCGCTTTGCCCAGTATCTGGAAGCCGTGCGCCAGTTGCAGGATTTTGCACGCGAAAAACACAATAAGTCGCTTCTGGCGCTGGCCATTCGCTGGGTACTTGATCAGGGGCCGACCATTGCCCTATGGGGCGCACGCCGTCCGGACCAGATTGCAGCGATTGCCGACGCAATGGGCTGGCATCTGAGCGCTGATGATCTGCGTGAGATCGATACCATCCTCAGGACCTGCATCAAGGACCCAGTTGGTCCCGAATTCATGGCGCCTCCGGGCCGCTGATCCGTCGCTTGTAGGTCTGGATTGTCCTGCATCAGGTAATCCGATTTCCCTCTCCGTTGCAGGAAGAGTGTGGAGAGGGTTACCTGAGGTCTGAGACGGGCCTGACAGAACGGGTCATCAACACAGCGGAGATCGCATGAGCGCACACTTACCACTGAAGCAGGGCAGCCGTCTGGTTCTTGCCAGTCACAACAAAGGCAAACTGGCCGAGTTCGCTACTCTTCTGGCGCCTTACGGTGTGGAAGTCGTGTCTGCGGGCGCGCTGAATCTGCCGGAACCGGATGAGACGGCCCTGACCTTTGAAGGCAATGCCCGCATCAAGGCGGAAGCTGCGGCGAAGGCCACAGGTCTTCCTGCGCTCGCGGATGATTCCGGTCTCTGCGTGTCGGCTCTGGGCGGCGCGCCGGGCATCTATTCCGCGCGCTGGGCCGGACCGGACAAGGATTTTGCAGGCGCAATGCGACGGATTGAAGAAGGGATCGACGGCGACGAACGGGAAGCGTGGTTTATCTCCGTCCTGTGCCTCGCTTTCCCTGACGGCGCGACCGAGTGCTTTGAAGGGCGCATCGACGGCACCATCGCGCCGGAACCCCGTGGTGCTGCCGGGCACGGGTACGATCCGATTTTTGTTCCTGAGGGAGAAACACGGACATTCGCTGAGATGAGCGATGCGGAGAAAAACGCCATCAGCCATCGGGCGCGCGCTTTTGAGGCGTTTCGGAAAGCGTGTCTGGGGTAAGGCTTTGTAGCAGGGTATTGCCCTGCCCCCGTTTATGTCTGGGGTCTCCGGAAGGCCCGCTCTTCAAAGCGCGTCTCTTCACAGTCTCAGACATAAACACAAAGAAATTTTGGTGAAGCTTTTTTCCAAAAACTTCAGAAGGCATCGCCCCATTCAAAAAAGGCGATGCCCTGAAACCTACTGCGTCACAGCTTCTTTCTGCCGACGCGCTTCAATGTCTTCCTTCATGTGGGCCTGCACTTTCTCGAAAGCCCGCACTTCGATCTGACGCACGCGCTCGCGTGAAATACCGTAGTGCTGAGCCAGTTCCTCAAGCGTGACAGGCTCGTCTTTCAGACGACGCTCTTCGAAAATGTGACGCTCACGTTCATTGAGCGACGCCATCGCGCTGGAGAGCAGAGCCTTGCGGTCCGAAAGCTCCTCATGCTCGCCGAGCATGTCTTCCTGATTGTCGCCGTCATCGACAAGCCAGTCCTGCCACTCGCCATCTCCGTCACTGCGAAGAGGCGCGTTCAGACTATGATCGCCAGCAGCCAGACGACGGTTCATCGCCACAACATCCTGTTCAGGCACACCGAGCGTCCTGGCGATATGATCGACCTGTTCCGGCGCCAGATCCCCGTCGTCAATCGCCTTCATCTCGCCCTTGAGACGACGCAGGTTGAAGAACAGCTTCTTCTGGGCGGAGGTGGTCCCCATCTTCACCAGCGACCAGCTGTGAAGGATGTACTCTTGAATCGCCGCACGGATCCACCACATGGCATAGGTAGCCAGACGGAAGCCGCGCTCCGGATCGAACCGGCGGACGGCCTGCATCATGCCGACATTGCCTTCGCTGATCAGTTCGTTCAGCGGCAGACCATATCCACGGTAGCCAAAGGCGATCTTGGCGACGAGACGGAGGTGAGATGTGACCAGCTTATGGGCAGCCTTTACATCGCCCTTGTCGCGCCAGCGACGGGAGAGAGAGGCTTCTTCTTCCGGTGAGAGAAGAGGATATTTGCGGATTTCCTGAAGATAGCGGGAAAGGCTGGCGTCAGGTCCAAGGGTTAGAGAGGGTGATGCCATGGAGAAATCTCCTTCATCCCGGCACTGGCCTGTTTTATCCGACTTCCGGAGACTTTGAACGTCGGAGTGATCGGCCTGTGATATCGGGCGACGCAGGGAGTGGATTTAATGTGTCCCCGGCAAGCTCCCCCACTCGGGCAGAAAAAGCCGGGACATCCATTCCGGCGGCCTCATTGGCGCGTCGAAAAGATAGAACCTGTCTAAAGTAAATACCCGAAAAAGTCAAGATTAACAAAAAATTATGTTAGTTAATCACTCGCCAGTATTCTTTCAAGAGTCATGAAATCTTCTGGTGGTGACGTTTCGAAGAGCAGCTTCTCTCCTGTCCCGGGATGCGTGAATCCCAACCGGGCCGCATGGAGCGCCTGCCTGGGGAAATCAAGCGCAGCGTCTCGTGCGTCGATGGGACATGTTTTCGCGATCGCAGGAATACGCCGCAGATAGAGCGGGTCCCCCATCAGCGGGTGACCGTTAGCGGAGAAATGAACCCGGATCTGGTGCGTGCGTCCCGTGGCGAGACGACATTCCACCAGTGCGGCATACGTGCCGAACGCCTTCAGAACGGTGTAACGGGTCAGGGCTGTCTTACCGCCACTGCCCACCATCGCCATGCGTTTACGGTCCCGTTTGTCGCGCCCGATATTGCCTTCATATTCGCCCTTGGTGGGAGAAGGCACGCCCCAGCACAGGGCGAGATAGGCGCGGTCGATCCGTCTGGCGGCAAAATCCTCCGACAGGGCACGATGAGCGCGCTCAGTCTTGGCCGCAACCATCAGGCCGGACGTATCCTTGTCCAGCCTGTGCACGATTCCCGGACGCCGTTCTCCCCCGATCCCGACGAGACTTTCGCCGCAATGCGCGACAAGGGCGTTCACAAGCGTGCCTGTTTCATTGCCAGGCGCTGGATGGACCACAAGTCCGGCCGGTTTATCGAGAACGATCAGATCGTCATCTTCGTAAAGAATGGGAAAGCTGATGGCCTCTCCCACCGGTATGGCGGGTGTCGGCGCTGGAATATCCAGAATGAGTTCCACTCCTGTGCGGACAGGTTCGGCCGGCTCACGCAGACAGAGTCCGTTACGGGTCAGACGCCCCTCGTCGATCAGGTTTTTGATACGGGAACGGGACAGGTCCGGAAAGCAGGCCGTCAGCACGCGATCCGTGCGCTGACCGGCAAATTCCTCGGTGATGATCAGGGTGCGTGGCCCGTGGCTTGAAACTGTCATGGGTGTCATTTACAGGCCGATGGCATCAACTGTGAAGGAATGACGGCATGGAGCAGAGCACTTTCGCACGGCGAGGGCTGTTTGCGGCCGTCATCGGCATGGGAATCCTGATTATTCTGGGGGTCGGCGCACTGGTGGCGATCATTATTCACCGGATGTCGCACCCACGCGCGCCGGTCGCCGCTCCCGCGGGCATTTCCTTGCCGGTTGCAGCGACAGCCATACAACCCCAGACTTTTCTTCTGCATGAACCACCGGGAACCCGGATTGAGCAGATCGCCTGGTCGAATGGCACAGTCATGGCGGTGCACCTGAGTGGTGGGGGGCCGGATCGGATCGTTCTGTGGGATACTGGCGCAGGGCGACCTGTCGGCGAACTTGATCTCGCTCAGTGATCAAGCATCCGCACTGATTATTTTTTAGCAGAATACTTGTGTTGGTGCGTCGCTTGCCGTAAGAACCCGCCCACGGCCAATGTCCCATTCGTCTAGAGGCCTAGGACACCGCCCTCTCACGGCGGCAACAGGGGTTCGAATCCCCTATGGGACGCCATTGATTTTATTAGATAAAATCATAAGGTAGTTAGAGTGTTAGTGGTTCAACTGAACCACTACAGTTCAAAATCATCAGCAATACTCCGCAGATAGGTCGGGTCAAACTTCCGGTAAACACGCCGAAGCGTAACTGGATCTGTTGCCAGCCAATCCGATGCTTGATCTATCGGAACCCGATCCATGGCAAACCATGAAGCTACTGAGTGCTTGATGTGATGCGGTGTCGGCTTCCAGATCAATCCTGCTCGTTGGCAGGCCTTTGCGAATGACCACCGCAGCCCGTTGGGGACAGGCTTCCCGTGCCACTGGACGACATAATCACCGACCGCCAGCATTTTTGCTGTCTCCATTTCGGCACGAAGGGCCTTTGTCATGGGAACGACGGATCGTCTCTTCCCCGTTAAAGGCTTATCGGGCTCCTGGAAGTCAATCATGCCGGTCTGCCAGTTCACTCTGTCCCATGTCAGAGCCAGAATGGATCCGCGTCTGGCGCCAGTGTAGACGGCGATCGCTACGAATGTCCGGACATGCGGTGTCGTGCATGCATCCAGAAGGCGTTTTGCCTCCTCTTTGGTCAGGAATCGATCGCGTGGAGCGCTATCTCGAGGCGCTTCTATTTCTGGTGGTCGGACAAGGAAGCCATCCTTCCAGGCTCGTCTCAGAGCGGCTCTCAGAACATTGAACTCACGACGGAGCGTCCCGGCCGAAACGGCCTCTCCCGTATCCTCGCCATTTTTTTTGTGTTTTGTTCGACTGGCGGCGTATTGATCCCACGCTTTTTGATCCAGTTGATCAACACGTAGATGTCCTAGGCTCAGGACTCATAACCAGAACATGACGGTTGCAGCGAGGCAGATGGCGGAAAAGAAGACGGTCGGGCATCTGTCATAGCGTGTTGCGACCCGTCTCCAGTCTTTGAGCCTGCCGAACATGATCTCGATACGGTTGCGTCTTTTGTATTTCCGTTTGTCGTATTTTATCGGTTTCCCGCGGGATTTCCGCCCTGGAATGCAGGGTTTGATCCCTTTTTCCTTCAGAGCATTCCTGAACCAGTCAGCATCATAGCCTCGGTCCGCCAACATCCATTCGGCTGGTGGAAGACCGTCC
>JAEIIF010055052.1:0-13733 GCA_018874455.1 Drosophila trapezifrons
CTGCCTGTTACATACATTTTCGGTTTTTACTAAGCTATAATACCCTTGTACCCTACGGGTGGTACCGGGTATAAAAACAAAAGTATCTTGGCCACCACCTTTGCACTTCAATAATATCTGGATGCTTTTCTGCAATGGGCTGTGAACTGGAATGTGCACATTAATGCAGGCAACGTTCACCAACCGCCGAGAGAACTGTCCTGGCGTCATTCTTAATGGAAGTCCTATCAAAACCCATCAGACATATAAATACCTTGGTATCACCCTGGATAAAAAGCTTACCTTCAGCAGACATATCACGTGTATGCAGCACTCCTTCAGGACCAAGCTGGCATGGATGTCATGGCTTCTTGCACCACGCAATAAGCTGTCATGATCTACAAAACGACCCTAGCGCCCAGTCTCTTCTACGGCCTTCAGGTGTATGGAATTGCTGCGAAAAGTAACCTGAATAAGATCCGAATCCCTCAGGGCAAACCTTTGAGAAGGATCTCTGGGGCTCCTTGGTATATGCGAACCAGATACATAGAACGCGACCTCAAGATGCCTAAACTTGCCGACAAGCTTCAGGACATCTCAAAAAGGTACATGGAACGGCTAAATGCACACCCTAACAGTCTAGCCAGGAAACTTGGAACTGGAACTATAAACAATGCTGACCCTCATACAAGAGTAAAAAAAAGACTGAAGAGACACCACCCTCAAGACCTACCAGACCGGGTTTTGACGTAAGATTTAAGCAACAACAATTAGAATATCTTTCCCTATTATTAAACGACATTAAATTTAATTAAATAAATTACAAATCAAATTATTAGTCTTAAAATGAAAACCCAATGAAAATGTAAACGCTACAAAAGAATTAGATTACGCTGCCACTTGGGTAGTAGTGCGCTAATCAAATAATAAAGGTACAACACACCTTTCCGTGAACAAAAATTAATCTTAAACTTTTGGGGTAAGTTCCCTTTGTTTCTTGGTTTTATTACATATACTAAATGTTTGTTGGTTTTATTGCATATACGAAATAATTATTCAGACTACGTTAGCTACTCCAGATGCGAGAGATCGTCCAGCTCTGGCGGGGCGCGCACGATCTCCGTCTCAATGATCAACGAGCTGGCATCTAGGGCGCTCTGAAAGATTCAACTGTTATACCATCAACTGCTGGTGCTTCGCTACCGGCAATAACACACACATTGTCGCTGCTCCGTTGCGCGGCTAGGAGGCTGCC
This sequence comes from Drosophila trapezifrons, assembly GCA_018874455.1. NCBI lineage: Eukaryota > Metazoa > Arthropoda > Insecta > Diptera > Drosophilidae > Drosophila > Drosophila trapezifrons. Next base: position 1,235 of record JAEIIF010055052.1, read on the forward strand.
GCTGTTCCCGCTTCCGCTCCCACTGCCGCTGCCGCTCGAATTGGAGTTCGAGTTGGAGGCATTGGCCCCGTTGGAGGCCGCGGAGAGGACAACGCTGTGTGGGGAACTGCCCCGACGAACCACTTTTGCCTGGCCCTGTTGCTGCGGCGAGTTCTGAGTGACAATGACAAACTTTTGAGGCGGCTGGTTGGCCTGAATAGCACGTATCTGAGGCAACGACGACACCCCAGGGCTTCTGAAAAGAAAACAATATAAGTGTAGGAACAAGAACATAGAACAATGTGAACAATTCATTAAAAGAAATTTGTGGTTTTTACCCCTGTCTCTGTCCTTGTGTGCTGGGCATGGACACTCGCCCGATGGTGGTCGCTGTTTGGGCTGCACTCGTTATGGGCGCCGTGTTGATCGTGTTAGACGAGAGGGTTACAATGCTTGTCGCAGGCGCGTTTCGTACTTTGACCACCGCCTGGCACAGCGACGGTCCAAGAAAGCCAAAGTCGTTCTTGTATTCCTCCGCCGTATCAGGCGAAGCTCGCATTTGCTTGAGGATCGGCGGACAGCACTTCTGCAGCATAGCACGTATGTGGCCGGCGGCTGTCTTGTCCGTGTTGCTAATGGATGTTCCCAGCAGATGGGGTTCGATGCGTTCGGATATGAACTTGAGGCGGGGTATAATAAACACCTTTATAACCTCGCCTCCCAGCTCAGATAGCCCCGCAATAGAGCCGTACAGCGACGATAGGTGGGTCTTATCATTCTGCAGGGCCTTGCTGAAGATGCTATTGAGTCAAGAGAATTATAACAAAGTTATTTGAATTGAAATTGATTAAAGAGAAAGAAAGTTACCGAGTCACTCGTGTTTGCAGGTTGTTGGTCAGGGTGTTGAAGGTCTTGCATATCTGGGCCATCAGGCGGGAGGCGAAGTCTCGCAACGCCCAGTGATTGTCCAGTTCCGGTCTCATGCATAGCTGCTTCGACACAATACAAGTCATCACAGAGGGTATCAGCTCGTGCAGCTATCGGAAGGAAAGAAAACAATTTTAATGTCAATACTCCAACAATCCAATATACTATATATTATATATATAAAGCCTTACGTATTTCTCCAGAAAGAGAGACGGATTGTCCAGCAGCGCCCGCACCATGCGCATGAGGTAGATGAGCAGCGCCAGATTGTTCTGTACCACATTAACCTTGACGCCCTCGGCGATGAACGTGCACATGCGGGGCAGCATCTCGTGCAGGCCAGGATCTGAGCCGAGGGACTGCAACGCCTCACCCCTTCTTGGCTCATCGGAGCCCACGCAGGCCTCGGTGATCTCCTTGTAGTACAGCTGCTGCTCCACAGACAACTCGTGAGTGGCCAGCTGCTTGACATGGATTGTCTCCACGTTCTTGAGTTTGTGGATCTTGCCAGTGGTGGGTTTGCCAGCCGCATCCTTGTTCAGGCCCTGGTCTAGTTTAATCACCGGATTGACAGAGTCCAAGAACTGCGAGTCCTTCGAGAGCGGCGGCGGATTTTCCGGGACAGTTGGCTGAACCCCCTCCACCACAAACCAATGCGAACGTAGCGTGAGGTCCAGGGGGATCTTCACAGAGTTGCTGGAGGTGATCTCGCTTAGGTCGATCTCCTTGTCCTCGGTGAAATGCAATTCTCGACCGCCGCCGGATGCAAAGCGGAAGGGGATAAAGTCCTTGGACACAAATCCATACTGCGGCTCCACATTACGCACCTTCAAGGACATGTCTATGTCCCGCACGGAAAGCTTCTGTCGCTTGGCGTGATGCATAAATTTCGCCGCATCCTGGACAATCCGCTTCAGTTTAATGGACACATCTTCGGCCAACTCCTTGGCGGCGTCATCCGACAAAGAGCCAACGCCGATGCTCTCGGCGATCACCTTCATAGACTCCGCCGATATGCTAGAGCCGTACAGCATGCTGCTGGAGGCGCTGTTCGTCTTCGACGGTTTTCCACTCATGTCTTTTCTGTTTTTACAAAAAACAAAATTGTTTGTGTCGAGCAGGTCGGTCCAGTGTGTACCCACTAAGCACTGGAAAATTAATTGGAAGGGCTGCCAACTTGTTTGATTTAATACGACGAGACCGCGATTTGTGAAGGGGTCAGCGATGTCATTTCCAATTTTTTCCCGTCAGATTCAGCTTTTTTTGAGGTGTGATTGCGGGAAAATTTTGAAAACAGCGGGCAGCGGAAATTCCAGTTTATTTTTAGAAAATTTCAACAGACGTTTTTTCTCTTTACTTTTACTACATTTTAAGTGCTGTTTTAATTGAACTTGACGGTTGAAATGTTAATAATGTGTTTCTATCGGAGCAGTGTCAATATTTACTTATATCGAATAATATACCTCAAAAGTCCACACCTAAAATTCGGCGCGTCTTGAAGATGCCGTCTTCTATCGCTTTTATTGGAAATTCGTTTGTGAAATTCGTAATTTTAAGTATAAGGTCCATATTTAGATTTATATTTAAATTCGAATTTAATTTACTTAAAGGTTTAGGTATGGATTGTGCCGAAGCAATAAATGCTGTTTCGACTACCAGCTACCAAGCAGCTGTTTAGCGACAATAATACAACGTGATTATCAACCGTCAGAAGATGAAGAGCATTTGGAGGATATGTTAAATATTATTTAATATAATTTTTATAATATATTTATGAATTTCCATTGTGTTCCTTTTCGGTGTTTGTTTTTCCTTTTGTTGTTTATTTTGTTTAATATAATATGTTTGAAATATTAAAATACAAACAAAAATAATTTTCTTAAATACAGCCTTTTTCTTAGCTTTTTCTCACTGGAATTCCGTTTTTTAAGCTGTTTTTTTTTTGTTAATCCAGCTTATTTTGCTCATAAAAATATGAGATCACTGGAAAGGGTTACTTGGAATTTAAAACAGGGGAATAAATTTACTTCAAATCAAATGTGGAGCCACTTGAGTGTACTGATCGTAGTGCATTTTGCCTCATTGCATGTTGGGAGCAATTAATTCAACGTCCAATAAAAAAATAAACATTCATTTTTATTTCTGAGGCTTAGGAGCTTAGAAGCGAGCATTCTTGACAAAATATGTATGGAAGCAGATTTTAAAAAGGGTATTATACTTTTAGTAATTTTCAAAATACGTACATATATGTCAATATATTATTAATCAGCATCAGCTGAAAAACTTTTGTTCTACCACTTTAGTTTTTCCGCTAAAAAACTCGTTTTTTTCCCAAAATTTGACCTCGAGCCGGCAAAACACTTTATTAAGAACTAGAAATATCGCTAAAACACATCTGTGCATGCATAACTTCTGCAACATCAATGTGCATGTTCCTAGCAACATTGGGTATTTTTGCACCACCGGCCCCAAAAGCTAAATTTTTCAAAATGGCTATTTTTTAATCATTTTTAGTAGTGCACACTATCTGTGATACACTACGTGGAGGGCTGTCCACTAGAGCTGGAAAAGTATCGAAGTTTTCGATGTTTTAGTATGGAAACATCGATTTTACATTGATAAACATCGATGTTTTTCCAGCTCTACTGTCCACAGTGATTATACATGGGACCAGAGTTCCAAAGCCTTTCAAAGGCAAAACCAGGTACTGAAGTCTATGGTTACCCTGGATTAAAAAAAACGGCTGCTCTTGGCAGAGTCTACGTGATTATGAATATATCGAAATGCTTGCTAAATTATGGGTTGCTAAATTATAGGTTTAACAGTTTAAAGTAATGTAAGATAAATAGAAGAATGCATAAGGTATTTTCTAAGGCTTGCGACTGTGTTTTTGCTGGAACATTTAGCAGCCGACTCTTTTGGGACGTTCGGCGAAGTATATTGGGAACACCCCAACTATAGATTTAAAATATATTCACGATTATATGAAATTCACGTAACGTGGAAAAAATTTTGTTTGCTTATGAAATATTTCGTTGATTAAAATAAGCTTTGTAGTTAAAAATAATCTAGATTTCAAACTATAAGCTATTTGCATATTTTATACGCTTTTTCAATTAAAAATATGCTAAATCTAGCCTGAAATAAGCTAAAAATGGCAGCACTGTTTGGATGTCGTATTTTTGCTGTACGATTTTTTTCTTTGTTATAGGCGGTCACACTTAAATTGGCCAAAATAAATTTTATTTATGTTCGTACATTTTTGGTTGTCTGGGTTTTTGTTGTTGCGCCACATTAACAAAAACATTTAAAGTGCGCACTTACCGCTGCTCGCGACGCGAAATAGTTAATAATCGGCACCGCGCCCTTATGTGCCGCATGCGAAAGGCGTTGCAACGTTGCGTCGTCGTAGTCGTCGGGTGTCTCGAACAAAGCAGCAGAGCAGCAGGGAAAAGTGAAAACGGCGCCATTTTAGAAGCAGGGATATATCCAAGCCACGGCCAAAGGCGCAAGAAAAGTGCAAATGCAATGTGCAATATAATAGTTCGCCCGCTCACTAAAAACACAACTCTCGAATAAAGCCGCGAGTGAAGTGCTAGTGCCAAGAAAATAACTAAGCGTAAGTGGGGAATTGGTTTTTTCTCGGACGTCGTCGCTGTGCGTGCTCTGACCTACTTTAAATGCGATTAAAAGAGCAACAAAAAACACCTTGGCTAATCTCTTGCAGCTCCCAAGCGACTACTCCAAAATATGAGCAGTGGCCAAAATGAGACGGCAGCAGCAAAGGTTCTGGAAACGCAACGCGCACAAGAATCCGGCAGTGAAAATGAGGCAAGTCCACCTAGAAGTGCACTATTGCATATAGTGTATAATGTATAGCGTTTCTTACCAAACAGGAAACCGACTCCATTACGGATCAATCGAGCCAGTCGAAGTCCACGAAATCCGCCACTCAGTTCAGCGTGCAACGTTCGGATGCCGATGGACTGCGCATGAGAATCTCAGCCATCCGCCCCCTTCCCCTGCCCCTGGCCCCTGCTGCAGCAGGAACCGTAGCAAGCAAACCAGTGGCGCCCAAGAAGCAGCCCCTGAAGCCTAGAAAGATGTCCACGCAGGACACCGAGTCCGGCGGCTGCTCTGAGGCTAAGAACAAGGCGACCAGCAGCAAAAAAGTGAAAGTCAAGCGAAAGAAGATTCCCAGCACCAGTGCGATTAACAAATCGGAGAGTTTGTCTAGGTCTAAGATCAAGAAGCACAGCACGAAGGTCTCTGCTTTCTCCTCGGACTCGGAGGACGACCTTCCGCTGAAGGTACACCAACAGCGGGCCCCTCGATTGCTACTAACAGCCATCACTCAGGCGGCCCAGTCCGCCATCAAGCCCGCTCTGGACATAGGCATCTCCTCCAGCGACAATGAGCTGCCCAATCTGGTGCAGGCGGCCATCAAGCGGGTGGAAAGCGATACGGAGGACACAACAGTGGAAGGGAGCTTTCGGAAGGCGGCCAAGGCCAAAAATGTACCCCAGTATCAGTCAACGCTGCTGCAGGATTTCATGGAGAAGACCCAGATGCTTGGTCAAAGCGGTAACGCCAAGCTCCCAGAAGAGACGGTGGCTAAGGCTAAGGCCAAAGAGGAAACCGTCTTGCAGGCTGCTAATCCTCGGAAGCGGCGAGGTAGACCGAAAAAAGTGATTCCCACGATTCCTCCCCCCGCAAACTCTGGGCCTGCTATTAATGAGTCCGCCGATTCGGGTGTGATTAGCACCACCAGCACTACGCAAAGCACCACGCCCTCTCCCAAGATGCAAACGGAGAACATTGTGCCCACGGGAGCGCCAGTGCCAGCGTCCAGCAGCAAGCCCAAGATGGATATGGCCTACTTGGATAAACGGATGTACGCCACGGAGCGGGTCCTGTATCCACCGCCTAGGAGCAAGCGGAGGCAGAACAACAAGAAAACCGCCTCCAGCTCATCCGCTAAGGAGGAACTCCAGCTGGATCCAGTGTGGCGAGAGATCGATGTAAACAAGAAGTTCCGGCTGAGGAGCATGAGTGTTGGAGCAGCTAGTGGCCCTGGACCCGGCACCACCATTTGCAGCAAGATCCTGGCCGCCAAGAGTGGCTACGTGTCTGATTATGGAAGCGTGAGGCATCAGAGGAGCGCCCATAACCACAATTCGGGGTACAAGTCCGACGCCAGCTGCAAGAGTCGGTACAGCACCAAAAGCTGTATGAGTCGCCGCAGCAGGGCAAAGAGTTGTGGCTACCGCAGTGACTGCAAGGAATCCGGAAAGTCCGGCCTTCGCATGAGGCGGAAGCGCAGGGCGTCAATGCTCCTAAAGAGCGCTGCAGATGACCCGGTCGAGGATCAGGAAATCCTGCAGTTGGCCGGCTTGTCCCTGGGCCAGAGCAGCGAGGAAAGCAACGAATACATCAGCAAGCCGAGCCTACAGAGCCTGCCCACGACAAGTGCCAGCAAGAAGTACGGGGAGATTAATCGCTATGTGACCACCGGACAGTATTTCGGTCGGGGAAGCAGTTTGGCCAGCACCAATCCGGATAACTTTATCAGCAAGATGATGAATCAGCGAAAGGAGACTCCAGCTCCGAGCAAATCCTCCTGCAAAATTAAGTCCCGCCGGTCGTCGGCAGCAAGTATGTGCAGCAGCTATGTGTCCGGAGTGTCCAGAATGAGGCGCAGACATCGCCGCAAGAGTTTTAGTAATAACAAGTCATTGAATATAGATTCAAAGCTGCTCACCGAAATCGAGATTATTACGAGCACCTTTCACTCGAGATGTCGCATACAGGACGATCGATTGACTGTCAGCAGTGGCAAGGAGAAGCTAATGGCCGATGCCAGTAAGCTGCAAGCCACGCTAGCAGCTCCCAGTCCCGCCCAGCAAATGGTTCTGAACGGAGGAGCAGGGTCGGCCACCACGCTATCAAAGCCCTTGAAACGGGCATTAAAGAAGCGCAAGCTAAGCGAACCGCTGGTGGACTTCGCCATGCTCTCGGCCAGCGCTAGTGGGACTCCCAACGGCAGTGGAACGAGCAACGGCAACGTGAAGAGACGACACAAAAAATCACAGAGCAACGACAGCTCAAGTCCCGATGATCACAAGTTGCCGCTGAAGAAGCGTCACTATCTGTTGACACCGGGCGAGCGTCCTCCGGCGGAAGCGGCCTTTGCAAATGGAAAACTGAATGCAGAGGCTTGGGCGGCAGCAGCGGCGACTGCAAAGAGCACCGCATCAACCAAGTCGCAGGCTCAGTTTAATGCAAAGAGCGCAAAATCTGCGCTGACACCCAAGAAGAGGCATCTCCTGGAGCAGCCGACGTCAAGCGGAGGAGCGGCCTCTTCGGCCAGCAACTCTCCCCTGAGGATTGTTGTGGATAACAATTCCATAAGTGGTGGCAAACTACTAGACATCAGTCCCAGCTCCCTGTGTTCCCTTAAACAGCAAAGGAGGGGCGGATCAGCCAAGCAAAAGGTGGCGCCCGCCAAGGACTTGGTTCAAGTGTCTCAACAGTCTCCGGCCTCCGGTAGCTACCCTCCTCCTGGGGTGTTTGAGCCTTCCGTGGAGCTGGAAATTCAAATACCCATCGGCAAACTAAATGAATCAGTCATAACTAAGGCAGAGGTGGAATCGCCGCTGCTCTCTGCATTGGATATCAAGGAGGATACCAAAAAGGAGATTGGGCAGCGAGTCGTTGAAACATTACTCCACAAAACCGGGGGCAACTTACTGCTGAAGCGAAAGCGAAAGAAAATCAACCGCACCGGATTCCCCACGGTGCGCAGAAAGAAGAGGAAAGTCAGTGTGGAACAGCAGCCAGCAGCTGCCCTGTTGGAGGAGCGCGAGGAGGAGATGGATCCCGACGATCAGCCACTCCAAAGCATGAGGGAAACCAGGAGCTCCAGCAGCGCCCAGGGGCAAGTCCAAGCCAATCCTCCGATGGATTGCGAGAGGGTACCCCAGGCAGGCGAAGCCAGGGAAAACTTTGTGGCTAGGAGTAATCAGAGAGCGCCGCGATTGTCGGTCGTGGCTCTGGAGCGTTTGCAGCGACCCCAGACACCCGCCGCTAGAGGAAGGCCCAGGGGAAGGAAGCCCAAGGATAAGAAGCTGCCAGCAGCCCTTCCGCCACTACCCATAACTCCGGCAGCCGAGCCGGAAGTAAAGCCCGCCAGAAAACGTGGCCGGCAGCCCAAGCAACCACCCGTGGAAGTGCCATCTCCTGCCCTAGCGCCAGCACAAAGGAAGCCTAAGCTTGAACCGAATATTAAGCTGCCAGCTGGCGTTGATCCCAACACCAATTTCAGTTGCAAGATTCGCTTGAAGCGCCGAAAGAACCTGGATACGGGCTGCAATCAAATCACCAAGGCTAAGGCGCCTGCTGAGCTTGAAATTCCACCGGAAGTTCCATCGACCCAGGCGGAGATCGATGCCGAGGCGGAGGCCAAACGGCTGGACACTATTCCCATCGAGCATGATCTGTTGCCTGCCAATGAATCCCTCTATCCCGTGCCTCCCGATTACGCCAGTTGCAGTGACACCAGTGAGGACAAGGCATCGACCAACTCCATGCGGAAATTATCCAAGGTAAAAAAGAACTACCTGGTGGCCGGACTCTTTTCCAATCACTATAAGCAGTCGCTGATGCCACCGCCAGCGAAGGTGAACAAGAAGCCGGCCGTGGAGGAGCAGCACACCGCCCAGGGAAGTCTCCTGCCACCTCCTCCGTATTGCGAAAAGTATCTTCGAAGGACTGAAGTGGACTTTGAGCTGCCCTATGACATTTGGTGGGCCTATACCCATTCCAAATTGCCTACTAGGCATGTGGTGCCATCCTGGAACTACCGGAAGATCCGTACTAATGTGTACGCTGAGTCAGTACGTCCAAATGTAGCCGGATTCGATCCTCCGACCTGTAACTGCAAAAACCAGGGCGAGAAGGCCTGCCTGGACAACTGTCTCAACCGCATGGTGTATACGGAGTGCTCGCCCAGCAACTGCCCGGCTGCAGAGAAGTGTCGGAACCAGAAGATTCAGCGCCATGCCGTGGCTCCCGGAGTGGAGCGCTTCATGACCGTGGACAAGGGATGGGGAGTGAGGACCAAACTGCCGATTGCCAAGGGCACTTATATCTTGGAGTACGTTGGCGAGGTGGTCACGGAAAGGGAATTCAAGCAGCGGATGGCCAGTATCTATCTGAAAGATACCCATCACTACTGCCTTCACTTGGACGGCGGACTTGTGATCGATGGTCAGCGCATGGGGAGCGATTGTCGGTTTGTGAACCACTCCTGCGAGCCCAACTGCGAAATGCAGAAGTGGAGCGTGAACGGTCTGTCCCGAATGGTGCTCTTTGCCAAAAGAGTCATCGAGCAGGGTGAGGAGCTTACGTACGACTACAACTTTTCGCTGTTCAATCCCTCGGAGGGCCAACCCTGCAGGTGCAACACGCCCCAGTGTCGCGGCGTCATCGGAGGCAAGTCGCAGAGGGTGAAGCCCCTTCCCGCCACGGAGACCAAGCCCGCTCCGGAGGGACCTTCGGGCAGAAACGGACGCCAACGAAAGCAAAAGGCCAAGAAGCACGCACAAAGGCAGCCGGGTAGCAAGGAAACAGCATCTTCAGTGTCGGTGACCAAAATGCAGCCACTGTCCGAGAAGGAAAAGAAGCTGGTCAAACAGTTCAATATTTATCTGGTCCGAAATTTCGAGAAGGTGAGTTTTCCCTTAGAAACCCTGACATTCTGGTATTATATTTAGCGCTTTTTCCTATAACAGATTCGCAAGTGCAAGGCCAAGCGAGCTGCGGCTTTGGCTTTATCTGCACCTGCAGCCTCTGCGTCATCACCAGCACACGGCGCCACCAATGGAGATATTCCCGGACGTCGACCCTCCACACCATCATCCACTTCCTTGCTAGCTGCCCAGATATCGGCACTCTGCACGCCCCGCAACATGAAAACTCGAGGACTCGCTCAGGCCGTGCATGATCCCGAGCTGGAAAAGATGGCCAAAATGGCAGTGGTTCTGAGGGATATCTGCAGTTCGCTTGAAACACAAAAGATGTCCGATCTACTAACCACTGTCGCCAGCAAGAAGAAAAAGTCTATGAAGAATTTGAGCGGCAAGTCAGCAGGATTGCCAGCTGGGAATTCCCGCGTGGAGTTCAGGGCGATTCAGGCTAGAGTGGAGCAGGGCCATTACAAGACACCCCAGGAATACGATGATCAGATGCAGCAGCTTTTTGTTGAGGCCAAGCAGCAGCATGGCGATGATGAGGGCAAGGCCAAGGCCCTGCAATCCCTGAAGGATTGCTATGAGCAACAGAAGGCGGCCAACTATGGTCAACTGATGGACATTCTAGGCGATTCGGGATCACTACAGAGCTTCAAGCCAAAGGAGGAGATGGCTCAAGACGAGGTGGCGCCAAAACTAATCATGAAGAAGTCACCAGGGACTGCGGAGAGAGCTTCTCCACTGCCAGCGCTGCCAACACCTGCATTGCTTCCAATTGGCTCTCCCGAAGAGGATGTGATCCGTTGCATTTGCGGCTTGTACAAAGACGAGGGATTGATGATTCAGTGCGCCAAGTGCATGGTTTGGCAGCATACGGAGTGCACCAAAGCTGACATCGATGCGGATAACTATCAGTGCGAGCGGTGCGAGCCCAGGGAGGTGGATCGTGAGATTCCCCTAGAGGAATTCACTGAGGAGGGACATCGCTACTATCTCTCCCTGATGCGTGGTGACCTGCAGGTGCGTCAGGGCGATGCCGTCTATGTTCTAAGGGATATTCCCATCAAGGATGAGGCGGGTAAGGTGTTGCCCACCAAGAAACACACCTACGAGACGATTGGAGCCATCGATTATCAAGAGTGTGACATTTTCCGGGTGGAGCACCTATGGAAGAACGAATTGGGCAAACGCTTCATATTCGGCCACCATTTCCTGCGGCCCCATGAAACCTTTCATGAACCCTCCCGTCGTTTTTACCCCAATGAAGTGGTCAGGGTCTCCCTCTATGAGGTGGTGCCAATTGAGCTGGTCATTGGACGCTGCTGGGTCTTAGATCGCACCACCTTCTGTAAGGGTCGACCCATGGAGTGCATTGACGAAGACCATTGCTATATCTGCGAGCTGCGCGTGGATAAGACGGCCAGGTTCTTTTCCAAGGCCAAGGCCAATCATCCGGCGTGCACCAAGAGCTATGCCTTTCGGAAGTTTCCTGATAAGCTTAAGATATCCAAGAGCTATGCGGTAATTCCAGACTTTAAATGTCAAATCAGTTGAGATTCTAACGCGTGCTTTTTATTTTCAGCCCCACGATGTGGATCCTTCGTTGCTTAAAACGAGGAAGCAAAAGACTGAATTAGATGTAGGAGTAGCGGCAGCAAGTATGCATAAGGCCCCAGGAAGGCAGGAGCAGCATCATCAGCCGAGAACAGTGGGGAGAAAGCCTCGGGGTTATACGGCGGCCTCAGTGGAAGCGACAGCTGCCCATGTCGTAACGCCAGTGGCTCCCAACAAACAGGTGAGTGCGGACAGAGTAAGATACTGAACCGAACCCACAGCATCCCTAGGATTCAATAATGAACTTCTTATTTTTCCTCTTAACAGATGATTAAAAAAAAGCGATCGCGATTGGAGAATGTTCTGATCACAATGAAGCTCAAGTGTCTGGACGCACAGACAGCTCAGGAGCAACCTATTGATTTGTCATACCTGCTGTCCGGACGCGGAGCCCGGCAGAGGAAGACCCAGCAGTCGGGCAACAACAGCAGCAGCTCGCACTCGGCTGTGGCCAGTTTAACCTAACAGATATAGCCAGCGAATTGGTTAGGCCCTGTATATATACCATATATGCATACAGTTAGAGGCATTGCTTAATATTTACGGAACTTCAATTAACAATTAGCACGTAGCCATGTAAGAAGTAATGGTGATAGTAGTAATTCTAGGGCGTACATTGTTATGAACAAATTTCGTGGAAAGGGTCTCCCGATCCTGGCTAAGATGGAACAGATTAAGATTTTGAATTATTTATACTCTAAGGATTTATTTATATGTATGATAGTATCTTAAGCCACCACATGAAGCCCCCCATTTAGATGAATTTCTTATGTTTTTAATAGTTTATCGCGTTTCCAATATTAATTTTGTTTTACGGAACTATCTCCTCCTTTCAACCTTTTCCATTCGAAGGCGTTTGAATTTTGCATTGTTATTTTAAATTATTATCGTATTATGTTATGGCTGCTTAACCGAACTATGTCAACCCCCCAAGTAGGACAACTCATTGCGCTATTAGTTTGTAATTAATTTCAAATTGTTATTAACTTCTAACACAAATTTTAAAAGTGAAATAAATATATATTTTCATTAATTCTGTGTTTATACCAGTGGTCGGCACGGCCCAATCTCGCGGGGATAGGATATTTCTCTGTCGACGTTCTGCCCGCCCTCTGCTCACACGCACAGTATGCTTAAGGAATAACAGAAAAATCTAGTGCAGTCAATACTTAAATAGCTATTTTTATTGGCATAGCTATTTGTATGCCATATAACAGAAGTTGTTAGCT
>JAEIIF010055055.1:0-16059 GCA_018874455.1 Drosophila trapezifrons
TGAAACTTTAAAAAATATTCTATTTAGTTAGTTCTATGAAATAATAAAATTAAACACGATTTTGTGCCAAAAACACACAAGGATCTTGTCAAAGACAAGCAGCAGGCTTGGATATACACTTTCTTCATCAGTATCCGACTTAAAAATTCAGAATATAATTCTTTGAACATTTTAAAATATTTTTACCGAGTCTTTTTATTATAAAAATAATTTCTCTTAAGATAAATAATTTACATTTCTCAATATAAATCAAAATAAATTATTTCAAAGCCGTTAATCATTTCATTTTCCTTCTCTTAAGATGATAGTTTACATTTTTCAATATAAATCCAAATAAATTATTCCAAAGCCGTTAATCTTTCCTTTTACCAACCCCCCTTTCTCGCAGTGCCTCTATGGCTCAAACTCGGCTCAGAAAATACCTCAAGTTGATATATATTCAAACAAATTTGTTGTAATTAAAGCAATTTGTGTGCGTTGTCTGAGCTGTACTGGCTGTTCGCCTGCTGATTGAGTGGCAAATGTTTGCAGCCTTTCTGGATGGTGTTGTTGTTTTTTCTCCTATTTTTTTGCAACACGCTCCGGAGTCCGCAGTAACAATATGCGAAACAAGTTCGTTGCCCAAGTCATTCGTTTGATTTTGAGTCTCGTTCTGTCAGCTGAGCTGAGCTGTCGTCTTGCGCAACATTCGCCGATGGGGAGGTGAGTTCACAAGTCAACAGAACGATGCAAGGTGCAGGGAGGAGAGCGGGCGCCAAGCCAAGCCAAAGTTATAATTTAAATTAATTATGCAAAACTGTATTGTAATTAACATATTGAACCGAAGTGAAGCCCATGGTCCGGCAATTAACATTTGCTCATGATTTGCTTTGATCACCTTTCGGCCAGCGGCTACCTCGCTTAACAAATGCCACAAAAATGTGGTAGAAAACCGCAGAGAAGGGGGCATAAAAAATACGGTTAACAATAGCAAACTGCAGTAATTGAAGAAATCTCTAAATCTCAGCTGACCTTGACCAACGTCGAATGGTATTCAGTGGAAATCAAACTGCAATCAATAAACAAAAGGGGTTCAACTGCGTAATTGATTAATGAAATCGTTTTTTTTTCTCCTTTTTTTGGGGTGAATAATAATAAATGCTTGTCATACCAGTCAGTCCAAAAATCTGATAATAATGCGGGAAAAATCGGTTGGCTGAACAGGCCACCTTATCCACTGGCGGGGCAGCAGCAAAGTGCACCCACCAAAAAAAAATTACAGCACCAAGGTCAGTCTGTTGATTTCAAGCTTTTCCTTTACAAAACTTAGCTCCTAATGCCCCGTCGAAGTGATTTCAGATCTGTGGATCTAAATCTGGATCTGGGTTTCAATTCTCTGACAGCTTAATGCCACAAAAAAAAAAAAGAAACCCTCTCTGTGACTTTTGGTGGGCGTTTTGTGGGCTTATCAGCCGTCCAATTACAAAGGCAGAGGGAAGGGTGGGCAATGGCTCAATCCGTGCAATTATGTCGCTTGAAATTTACATAGATCGCCCCAGCTTCAGCTCCAGCTTTAGCTTCAGCTTTAACTTTAACTCCATTGTTGTGAGATTTAGATCGAGTTCGACCTTCGGGCGCTGGCCAGGCTTAGAATGGAGGAGGCCCACCAAGCCGCCAAGGCAATTTGCCATGACCAGACCGGGACCAGGTCTTGGCTCTCAGGTCGATTTTGGCTTGCAGTTTGGCGGCACACAATAAAAAAATCATTAGGAACTTAATTTATATTTATATATTTTATAATTTATAATTTAAAATATAATATTAAAGCTCAGAGAGGATTTTTTTTATGTTAATTAAGGCCTAAGTATTCAAATATATGGTTTTCTTAGAAGGTTTTATTAAATCCTAAGCTTGTTATCTTAGAAAAGATCAAATAATATTTTCTATATTAAATTTCATCTTATAAACCATTATTTTCATCTTAATAATTATTGAATTCCTTAGTTTAATATAAGCAAATATCATTTTAATATTATAAAACCCCTAATAAATATTCTACACAGAGTAAGATGATATATATTGGATATTTCTCTTAGCATTTCATATATAAATATTCTAGAAATAATAAGATGATGTAGATTGACTATTTCCCTTACATTTCCCTTAAAATATTTCGCCCTGTGTCCAACTTTTGTGCCGGACTTTTCGCAATGCAATAATGCATTCACCGCATTCACAGTGGGCCAAGCAGGGGGCGTGGCGCTTTACAAAATTTCCGCTTTGGCCAGCGCTCAATGCATCGAATTGGTTTTTATATGGTTTTGTAATTGTCTGCCCATTGTCATAGCGATATATATATGTATATATTTGTTATGGCTGCTTTTTCTTGTGGCTGTTGAAATTCGTGGCTCAGTTTGCTGATTTATTGGCTCTCGATAAAGTCTGGGCATTGTTCGCGCTGTGGCATGTCCAATGCTTTTTGGATCGCATTGTTCCATATCCGGCTTAGAACTGTTCCTGCCACATAACTTCATAGTCCATAATCCACACGCTGTTGCAACAGTCGAGAGGCAGCCGAGGCAGCCGCATCTTATGATGATCTTATGACTCGGTTAACCGCAATCTGTTGGCAATCTGTTCGCTTCTTGCACAACCGAGACGTGTGTGTCAGGTCTTATCGTAGCTGATCCCGCGAGCTGGCGAGGCGTGTCAGTGCCAGTGGTTGTTTATGAAGATTCTGAAGACCCAGAACTCCAGGCTCCGAACAATGGAGACTCCTAAATAAGAGGAATGGCAGTGCTGAAAATATACTCGTAAAAACAATGCGATTATTTTTTATTGCCACGTTTTTGCCTGGCTGGCAAATTTACTATAATTTCCTGCGCCAGGGCAAGTTGCTTGCCCAAGTCTTTTGTAAATATATTTTTGCCACTTGGCCGAGTCGAGTCGAGACCCAGCCCCTGCTCCAGCTTCAGCTCCAGTAACGGATTAACCATTATAATGTAGTTCAAACAGCGTACATTCACCCATTAACCCACAATTTGCCGGCGGACAGATAGCTTTTCCCCCTTTTCCAGCAGTTTTCCATTTCGCGGAGACACACCCAGACCTCCTTTCGTGGCGGAAGATCTATCATATTTTTTTTTAACTCTCCTTCAGCTGACCAGGCCGAAATTCGTGCATGCAGAGTTGAGAGTTGGATCGTTTGAAAGGATTATTTATTTTATAAATATTTTAATGACTTTTTTATATGGAGTCGTAGGCCAACACCCTCGCGACAAATGCAGCTTTCGGTTGCAAAACGCTTTCGAAAGTTGCAGCTGCCGCAGCAGCGGCTGTGGATTTCGGCCACAACCGAGACAGTTGGTTACTCGGTTACTTGGTTACTCGGTTAGCTCCACATGACACAATTTGTTAACTAGATTATTATGTAAGGCTCTCTCTCTCTCTGTCTGATCAAGCGACATGCAAGCAGCCGCCTGCCTGCATATGCAAAAATAACAATTAGCCATCATTTTGATGCCAGGCTATGCGAGCGAAAAAAAAAACGTAAAAACAAGACTTCACGCCACTCGAATCCAATCCAAACCAATCCACTTAACTTGCCGACAGCCAGAGATGATAATTAAATCTGTTGCGTTGATGGGTTGCCGGTTAAAATCGAGTTGACATCTTGTGTGTGAGTACTGAGCATTCATTTCATTTTATTTCGAGTCTTAAACCTCCTCTAAAACAGTCTAAAGGTATTCATTAGAAGCCGTAAGCAATGCGGAAGCTTGAAAACCCTAATTTAAATTGTTTCTTCCACCATTAATTATGTGAAAAACAAAAGACATGGCAGCCGCAGACAAAAAAAAACACACACACACCTCTTATGCCATTTCAATTTCGTGCAGACAGCAATCATAAATAAATATATAGACAAGATCTTGGCCAAATTGATCCGCGGGTTCTTAGCTCATAATCTAGGGGCTTACTTTCGGTTTCGATATTAAAAGGCAATTCATTTTTTCCGCCACGCCACTCCAATTGGGATTGCAACGCACCCGGCGGCGGATGATTAATGGAGCTCGGAGATCGGAGCTCGGAGATCGGAGCTCGGAGATCGGAGCTCGAAGCTATCCGCCAAATCTGAATATATGTGTGTGTGTCCCGCATCTGGGATGGGATGGTCTCGCTAATGGCCCCACAATTGTGGCAATCGCTGTAATTAGCCAGTATTTCTGCCCCAATTGTGTCACTTTTGCAATGGTCTCTCTGCCACTCGCAATCCGCGAAAAATTGTGTCAAGTTCAGAGCCGAGCCGCTGAAGCGTTGATTTTTTTTTTTGTATTTCCACGTCTCATGAGGAAACTTGCCTCGGCCAGCTGGAAATTTATTTATGAGTATTTTTTATGGGTTTTCCTCGAGCTCTCAAGCTCGCCTCGGTTGACATTAAAGCCAAAACAAGTTGTGCGTTTACGCACGTTCCGTTTGCGATTGAATGAATGAAAATTGTGGCCAGGTAAACCCATTGAATTGGTCAAAATACTTGTACAAGGCACGCGCTGTACCAGACACGCAGTCTGCCATTGAAAATAATGTCATGTGGGGCATAAATATTGTGAAAATGTGGTATGAAAAGTTGCAAGTCAGAGGAGGAGTTACTTTAACATAAATATAAATTTTTCCTTATTAATTGGGATGGAATTTTGTAGTTTATTGGAATTTTTAGGAATTAATCTTAATTTTATTATAGCAATTTTAAGTGGAAAAGAATCTTGCGGACTAGAAAATATTTGTAGAGACTTCGATAATTCTATAGAAATTAATCTGAATTTATTAAAGAGTTTAATATAAGTGTAATTAATAATTAAAGAATAACATAACAAAATATGATTCCAAGATATTTTTCCCTTCAGTTCTTGTGAGAGTTAGATACTATTTTGAAGCCAACTTAATATACATTTTATTGGCCACTATATTCAACGATTTAACATTTAACAAGTTGAAGGCATTCAATCCAATTTTTTTTAACTTAATCACTTAACAATTATAATTAATATCCGTAAACACGGTAAGCAAACATTCGGGTTAATTCAAAAGCCAGTTAAAAATTAAACTGCATTCGGTAGCCCGTTTGCAGTACCCTCTGAGGCTGGCCTTTATGGCTTCATTACATCAAGGAATCCGGCCACATAAATTACACATTTTGGAGTACGACGCGATTACGAGCAACGCTCTGCCCGCGGGGCATTCACATGCGACTCCGACTCCGGGCAGCCACTACATCATCGTCCAAGTGTGGCCTTGTCAATGCCGTTTCAGCGTCTCGGCGTCTTGGAGTTTCTGCGGGAATAATAATAATAAAAGCCGCGCATATCTGGTGCAGTCACTACTCGTATGTTCAAAACAATTGCGATTGTCTTTCGGCGGCGTTGCATTTTCCGATGCATTTTTGCAGTTGCGGCTACGATTTTTCTCACACGACCGATTGAGTCAGTGTCGGTGGTATATATGGAAGCTATATATGGAGTCTTTTGTGTGAGAAATCCCCACCCATCTCTCCCGTGGCAATTAATGTTACGATTTCAATTTATTCGGTTCTGACTGCTGCGATTTTGAAAGTGCCATTAACACGCGACTTAAACAACTGAATTAACTTAATTAAACGATCGTCAGTTAGTATTTTGTTTGCTTTACTTTTACTTTCGTCTCAGATCAATTAGCCCGACCCTGAAATTAGTTAGGTGCTGCTGCTGCCTCGTAAAATGCCGAGCACTTTAATGCCTAATTATCTCCGATTTGACGGCGAGAGAGGATGGCGGATTTCCCGACGGGGCTGCCAAAAAATATATATTTCAAGTTTAAAGCAACGATCTTGGTAAATTGGTTAGAGGGCCGTCGCCAGTCCAGGCCAGGCCAGTTCAAGTTCGTTTTTCTTAGCCGACACGCTAAGCAGATCAAGATTGATGGTGTTAGGAAGACTATTAAAAGTTTATAGAAAATTGCCTATTTATGTTAACGTAAAGCGAATTAGGGTGTGGAGTATGTGTATTAATTTAAGGCACAGTTTTAATGGTAAATATTAAATTTAATTCATATACTTGGAGTATGTACCCTTTTCTGAATCAATTATTTATTTAATAAAGTTTTAATGAATTAAGCACGATTATTATTAGGTTTTGTAATGGTTTGCTGTGAAAATAATAAGGCTTAAAATATTTTTTGGGCATGGGGAACGAGGGATACATGCAATTATTATTTTTTAATCATAAATGTATGTAATTTAGCATTTTTAGGGATTTTTTAAAAGTTTTGTTGAAGCATTTATTATTTAATATCATTGTTACCGCCGATGAAGTCCGCCTTAATTTTTAAAAGTTACCAGCCGATAACCATCGATAATCCGATGGGTGGCGCGATGACGCGTGATCGATATATGCATGTAAAAACGATAGGAAGTCACCGCCAATTGGGTAGTCAAAGCGAAAAGTAACAAAAAACGGAGAACACAAGCCGGGAGTCCAAGATTTCTTAAAACTCTTTCTATAATGTGCAACTAAGTTTAAATTAAATAAACATATTAATAATCCTCTAACAATTTAAATAAGTTGAGTTTGATTCATTCAGAGCTATTAGAAGGTTTTCATAGCCGGTGCCAACAATCATATTCATCTGCATTTTCCCAGAATTCCTCGCCATAACTTAAACCCATCATCATTCGGCTTACCAGAAGCTGTCACTCCAGCTCCGTGGGAAGCTCCTACCAATCCACACACGCCAACACACCCCAGATTAGCTCTGGGATCTCATAGAATTGAAATGTTACACTCATAATTCTCGAGATCAGCGGCAATCATAGCAGACACACAGCAATTTGTCGGGCGATTGGAGCACGTTTAATTACAATAGAATTTGCATTCAACAAACAAAGATATATATATTATATACAAACACATATAGTTATAGATATATGTTCAGCATGAATCACTTGAAAGCGAATGCCGCTGGAATCGCTGGTAATTGCGAATAAATCGAAATGCATTTCGTGTAAAACGTGTTAAAGAGCATAAAATAAATGCGAGGCACACAGCCGAAGGTCGCCGGCATTGCGGAGAGCAAGCCCATTCAAACTGTAATAGTAAAATATATGTAGCATAAAGCTATAGTACACACCGATTCAGATACGGATTCAAATTCGGATTTTCCCACAGTGTGCCAGCGAACGAACGCGTTTGGGCGTTTACAAACTGCCAACTGTTGGCCATTCTGGCCAACTCTTTTTTTATTGGCCAACGGCGCCGTCGTCATGACATTAAGCGGCTAAGAACGGCTATAAACGCGATCGATTTCTATATTTCATATCCTGTAGACACCTCTGGCGGGGGTTCCGCAAAAAAAAATATATAAAAGGAAAAAAAACGTGCAACGCCCATTCGAATCAGCAGCTTTTGGCTCGGCTTCTGACTTTTCAAACAAATTGCAGTGGCACTTGGCCTTTGCAATCGCGACCTGGAGGTCGACCGATCTAGAAATAGATATATAACGGATTTTACACCAGAAGTGTTGGCTAACTTGATTTAATTTTGGATATAGATTTGTATAAAAAGATATTATCATTGCTAGCTTGTTTTTAGATTAATTAAATAAACATTTCCTTTCACTTTGGCATAGTAAAGTTACCAAAAAGGCCAAAATAATAATATAAATTTAATTGTTTCCACTTTAAAATATATATTTAGGATGGATATACTTCAAAGTGGTTTTTATTTAGTTTTGTAGTGAAAAACCCCTTTAAATCTGAAATTAAGTATCAATAGTATCTTAAAAGCTTCAACACTCTGGAACTCTCTGGAAACGATTAATATCTTCGTTCTCACGGTTACACAGGTCTCATTAAAGACAGCGATCTACTAGGTCCATATGTAAATTAATATATAATTAAGTTCCAGCGGGGCGAACTAATAAAAACATTTAATTGCCTTTAAATGCAAGTAATATCACACTTTAATTATCTTTTTATGGTTCTTGTTGGTTTAATTCCACCATTCTAATCAAAGCACGCAGAACCAATATTAAAATCAAAGTCCGGCTAGGGAGAACATTCTAAAAACCTTAAACTTTGAGCTTAGAAAGGAAAAATTCATAATAATTTAAGGTTTATACTTACATAAAGTTGGAGTTAGCCAATTAATTCAAAATGTTGTACAAGAAACCCTTAATATAT
The DNA here is from genome assembly GCA_018874455.1 of Drosophila trapezifrons. Taxonomy (NCBI): domain Eukaryota; kingdom Metazoa; phylum Arthropoda; class Insecta; order Diptera; family Drosophilidae; genus Drosophila; species Drosophila trapezifrons. The sequence continues at coordinate 8,189 of JAEIIF010055055.1, forward strand.
CCTATTAAAAATGTTAAGTTCAAGAGACAAGATAATAAAATGACTTAAATATTTAAAAGTTGACTTAAGCTTCCTGAAAAGAATAATAAATCAAAGAAAACCCCTCCAAAAACCCACCTTTCACACCTTTCATCCAAAAGCCTAAAAGCTTGCTTTAAATTTGCCTAAAATATCATTTAACCCCTAAAAAGCTTTGAATACTTTTGTGAAAAACGAGCTAAAGTCAAATTTGGCGCAAAAGATTTAGTGGACCTCCTTTGGGTCATTGAATACCATAATCATATAACATTTATTCAAGAAATTTGGCCACATATCATTCTTGTTTTGTTTTCAATAAATATTTGTTTGTAATATGTAAGTTTTGCCTTAATATCTAACAACATTGTGTTGGTTATTATTATTATTATTATTTAATGTATTTCGAATACAACAAGAATCATATATAATATATTTATATAACTAATATGGGAAATACTTTGGTGTGTGCAGCATGTGTGTGTGTGAGAGTGTGTTTTCTGTGAGTGTGTTTGTGTTTTGTGTGAGTGTGTGAAAAAGAGAGACATATATTTTATAAATACATTGTTAATCATAATCTCTAATTAAATTCTGCGCGGTTGTGTTCTCTAACTAAAATTAGAACAGTGGACAATACTTGGCATTTGAACAGTGTTTTTTTTTTTGTGACAATGCAATTTCTTAGTTTTCTTTATACTTTTTATTTTACTTTGGCTGTATTTTAGTTTTGTTTGTAATTTTTTATTTTGTGGGTTCTGGCATTAATTCTCTTCAGTAGGGATTGAAGCTGCCAACATTGCGTTTGCGTCCCATGTTGCAGATCTTGAAATGGCAAGGCGACATATCTGAGGGAATTTTATAAAAAATATTATAGTTAATAAAGAGGTTCTGGGTTTTATAGGGGGTCTCATGCAACACTTACATTGTTTACGAACTAATTTTGGGGAGAATCAAAAATAAATACACATGAAAATAAATCAAAAGGAAAACATAAATTAGTTAATCATGCCACAGTTATGGTTTTGCTAATTTAAAGGTTGAATTAAGAGAGAAAATATCGCAATATTGTATTAAAAATCTTAAGTACTCACACTGCACATTCTTCTTGGTGTTGTGCTCCTTGAGCGAGTGTCCTCCGGGCATCACCTTCTTGCTGGGCACATTGGTCAGCTCATTGACCACATTATATCGCAGCTCGTCCCCAGCTCCATTATCGCTCAGCTTGTGTAGCCTGGCCAGCAAACGGGAGTTGGTCACCTCCTGTCGCTCCTCGCTCTCCTGGGAGACCCCAAAGTCATCATAGTCGGCGGTGAGGAGGAGGTCCCTCAGCGAAGGCCACTTCCGGGCGAAGGAGGGAGGTCGCTGCTGCTGCTGCAGTTGCTGCTGCCTCTGCGAGAGTGGAAAGTCACCATAGGTAAAGTCTGGTTCTCCTTTGTGGTAATTCAGGATGTTTCTTACCAACTGCTCGCCATAATAGTTGATGTTGTTGTTGCTGCTGCTGTCCTCGTTACCAACTCCCAGCAACTCGCTGAACAACAGCTGCGTGGGCCGCGATGTCCGGGGCAGGGCATATCCTGGCCCAATCGCCACTGACAGGAGCACAAAGGCAATGGCCCAGTGGACAGCCGAGGAGCAGCCACAGGTGGTGGGCGATGACACGGACACAGACATCGTACTTAACTGCGGAGGGAGGATTTAACAGTCAATAAAAAGCACTAAGGGGTCAGTTTGGTGGGGAATTTTATAAATGAAGTGATTTATTTCTTAAAAAGGGAAATATTTTTATTAAATAAAATAGTTTTCTTAAAGGTTAAGTTATAGTTTTTAATAAAAAATGTATCAAAATTATATATATTTATAGAAATTTTGAACCATCTAAGCATTTAAGCTTCTTTCTCTATCTAAAATATTCTTTAACTCCTCTTATGTGCCTGAATTTGTAGTTAACATTTTTTAAAACTCTTCAAATATATTATGACCCTTTAAATAAATAATAAAAAAAAAATGCCGACTTCCTTTTATAACCCTCTAAATATAATCTCCAAAAAAATGAGCAACATGTGTGTATTTTAAAGTGTCAACAACAATTTTGGCCAGGACAATTAAGCTGGGGGAAGCACATGTCCCAGAGCTAGCCACCCTTACTCTCACATCTCCCACCCTGTGGCAACCCTCACTTTTGCTTACGCAAAAGGGTTTCCTATTACAAACAACACAACAAGTTAACAAAAACAAAAAGCGAAGAAGGCTGAGAGCTGAAATATGCGTAAATGCTTCGAGGGGATCTCGAGGGGTTTCGGGTACTTCAAATAAGTCACGTTGCAGTTGGCGAAACAAGTTCTCGCTTGGCCCTGTCCAGCGGAATCTGGGCCAGGACACGCTCTCCATTCCAGTTAAAAGTTTTGACATTCCTAATACTTCTTCTTGTTCTAAAAACAGACCATGGGCTTCTTTGAAGCCAACTCGCGGATTCAGGTCACATTGCAATATCATCATTTGATATGCTGCGGGAAGAGGACAGGGCCCTCCACTCCGTAATTGACATTTATGAAATATTAATGCCTAATTAAGCTCAAGCTCCGCTGACGCCAGGACTGACCGGAATGCTAAAGGTGAGCGGCGAGCTCATTATCAAATAAGGAGTGGGTTTTTTTTTAAGGAGGAGGCTAGCTTTTGACTTTTAAAAATTGCAAGTCATTTGGGGTGGTTAGCGAATGATGAATGAAAGGGTAAACTCATTTGTGGAGAGCGAAAAATGGGGATTTCAAAATAAAAGAGGTGGAGGGGAAAATGGAAAATTTCAACTATTTTATAAGGTATGAAAAGAGTACCAGAAATCGCTAAGATTAGAAATCAATTACAATTAGTGTCTAAAAGTATGCTACAAAATTAGGGTGTTACTTTTATTGCATACTTTTAGACAGTTTTTGAAACAAAACAATAAGAATCTCCAATTATCGGGGGTGTTCCAGAAATCCCTAGGGTTTTGAAATCACTTAAAAATGTGTCTAAAACTATGCTACAAAATGTGTCATTGTAAAAATAATCAAATTTGCACTGAAATTGGTGGATAAAATATTTTATTGCATACTTTTAGATACCTTTTAAAGTGATTTTAAAACTCTATTGATTTCTGGAGCACCCCAGTATATATCATTTTTATATGGAATACAACCCTTCAAATGTTAATAAACTTTTAATTTAACACAAAATCTTGTATCCAAAAGTTATTATGTGAAGTGCCTTCCTCAATATTTTGTTTATCTTTCAATATTTCACTTTAAAGGTATCGTAATCATTTATGGATGTTTGAAGTAATAAATGCCCAACCTTATCACCTTTTTTTAATAACATTATTAACTGCCTTCTTTGCTTTGTTCCTTCTGTGTTTTCTTTTTTTCTACAATTTAACGGCGCCACGCAGCTGGCAACATTTTGTTTCAATTTATTGCAGCCTATAATCAAAAAATAAACCCACAAGAAATCCAATTTGTTGTTGCCGACTGATCTTAAATGGGCCTGGGGCATTTTCTTCTATTTTTCTGGTATTCTATTTTTTCCCCGCTGATTGCCGTGGAATCACCTCCTGAGGATCAAGTGCAGGCGATAAACTTTGCCGAGGGATCTGTGACTTACACGCTCCACAGTTTGTTTTCAGTGATTGATGTGTGTGGAATCGCGTAATCGCGCCCAAACGCATTTTAATAGCTCGAATTTATTTGCGATTTGAGGCCGAGAGCTGATAATGCACCCAATGGTCGTGGTGGTTGCTAATTTGCGAGCCCCCGGCGAGAAATCATCTCTATTTTGGTTTCGGAGTCAAGGCCTGGCGCGTATAGGTTTCATTGAACCCGCTAAGGGCATGGGGCGTTACTTTTTCTACATAAAAGAGCATAAGTAAAAAAACTACGACACCTGTCGAAATTTATTTGACAGTTTCCCATGACGCGTGCGTTTTTATTAGAAAAAACTGTGTCCGATAAGCGATAACGAGATGACAGGGTGTGTTCGAGTATCATAATAGGCCTGACTAAATAGCTAATTACCAAGGCAAAATTTTCATAAAAATCTGCCTTCAACTAGTTATATTCGGACTCGGGGAGATCTTACTTAAAGCTGACTTTCACAATGTTCTAGAAGCTTTCTCACTCTCTAAATACTTGTGCTTTTAACGAGTCAGCAAAACAACTAAAAATAAATTATATACAATTTTAAAACAAACTTGTTTAAGTTTAAATAATGAATACCATTTTCTTTATAAAGGAAATATACAAGTTACAAACTCTGAAAGCTAAGAGGAAAATATTTTGTATATATTTCTTGTTAAATTCTTTAAAATTCGTTACAAAATGTATTGAATGGAATGGTAATAGTTTAATTTGACTTTTCTAGAAACTATAATCACCAGAACAGGAATATTTCAAAACAAGATTATATATAGAACATCCCCTGATGACTTTCCATGTTTTCTAGAACCTTTAAATTCCCATATTTCATGCGCAAATGTAACCTAATCTATGCTCCCAAAAATCATCATCAACATTTAAATACAAACTAGGCCTGGGGGGTCTCAACTTTGGTGACCCAAAATGGGAATTTATAATAATAAAATCGCCGGAATAACAGTTGAGTTTTTTTATTTCGTTTGCTTTTATTTGCCGCTGCCATAAAGTGCGTCATCGGGCACGTCATAAAATATCGGACCACAACCAACATGGAGGAGCGCTTTCTTATCACAAACAATAAGTTCAAATCTACTCTGACACGCCCTCTTTTCTTCGGTTCACTGTAAACAAAAGTTATCTCCTTCCGAATCTAAGTCGGAATCCCCCTTCCTCCGTAGAATAAAAACTACGCAATACTTTCCGATTCACGAGACTTTTCTTCGACTTCCATTGAAACCTTGTCGAGCTATAATTTGGTCTTCGTCCGCAGCCCTGATAAGACGGCTACATTAATTTCTTCTATGTGGAACATAAAACCGCTCATTGCAATAAATTAAAGCGAAAATCGAGCAATGAAATGATAATTCTGAAAAATTCTACTGATAATTCGGTGCGGCAAAAAAAAAATTGTAAAAATATATATTCATTATCTTGGCGCCACTTAGGTGACCCATGAATCGAATTCAATGATTCGATTTTAATAACTTAATGTTCAATGATTATGGAAACCGAGATGAGATTAATCTGTATAAGTTTGTAAACTATTAATAGAAGTATATGTCCGATTTTAACAGCTTAACATTCAATGATTGTTTAAATTATTCACATATCTCAATAATTAAGGTGATTTATAAATGGAAAAATCTGAATTAATCATCTATTAAATACTTAATCTTGAAAAGATGCCCTGAAAATGCATTTGTTCCACCAAAAAATACACTAGACTATTTAAAGTATTAATCTAAATGTATTATAATCTATAATTAACTAACTATTACAATGATAATCATATTTTAAAGCTTACCTTTTCAAAGAAACACTTTCCAATTAATTCTCTTGAAATTGTAGACCAAAGCTCTTGACACTTGATCTGTCTCTGTGATTAAGTTAATTTTCCAACACTGTAACTTTCCAACACTGTAACTGTACTTTTTTACTGATTCTGTAACTGTACTTTTTTACTCAGCTCAGTATTTAATTGGCTTAGATTCAAATAGCTCTCAATTATTTTCCACTTTATTAATACAATTTATTTTTGATTCCAGAGCTCCTCCGCCTGGCCAATCTTAACCGTTAGGTGTGACAATGCAGAATAAACGCAAATCCGTTGGCAGCATTTGTTTATATAGGCGCTCGAAGACCCGACGCCACAAAAAAGGGTATAATTCAACAGGTACAAATAAACAACCGACGACGACCACGACGCGACGCTTCGTAGGTGACAGAAGTCTAATGTTGTTCGCGTGGGTGAAGGCAGGGGAATGGGAGTAGGGGTTCTCCGCCCACTTTTGGGGTCAGGTTCTCGGGAATGGGGTGTACTCCGGGTGCTCAAGCACTTGAAATGTGTATTCCTTTTTGTAATTTTATTTCGGCGCGCGGGCTAATTTAGGAACAATCAAGTGGGCACGCTCAAGTTCTCGGTTTTCTTACTGGGCGCGTTCTGGTTCAGCAACGAACTAAACTCTGGATCGGTTCGGATCGATCCCGTACTATCAATAGCCGAGCGGGATCTGAGCTGAATGAAGTCGGTTGGCGGCGAGAGTCTTCGGCCCGCGCGATCTTCGTGCGCTTTGTCGTGCCACGCTTTTGACAAATCGTCCGATAAAGCCAAGATTTATGATCAGTGCCATATATAGTTAGTTAGTATACACCCTACAGCACTTGCCATGGGTCATATGGGTTCTCTCGGCTCTCTAATTATTATTCTGTATAATGAATTGGGAACTGGGCTGATCCCTGATCCCAATTTATACTACAATCTAGGCTCTTACACCCTCGATGGGTTCACTGCACGTAACCAAGGAGCTTTAGTCAAGGTCTTCTACAATCTATGATAATAATAGGCTAGGATTTTGTTTGAAAAAATCTTCCCACATGATCAATGATCCCCACATCACTTTAGTTTGTTGTGTAGGTCATTAAACTCGGAATGATTTAGCTATAACAAAAAGTTTAAAAGTTAATTGGGTCAATGTCGACTGGCAATTTTTTATTCAGCAGCGGATGTTGAAATTCCCAGCGGATATTGCAAACTCATGGGACTCGTTGATCACATGATATTTCTTACAACTGTACCTGTAAATAGAACCCATTTGTAGGGAACCCTATCACAAGTCTAAATAAATAAATCCAAGCAAACAGAAAGGGGTAAAAATAAATTCACAGTTACCGGAATTCATACAAAAATAGCATGGAAATTTACACATGTCCATCGCAGAGATAACCAGACCGATCTTATCTCTTATGCTTACTTAATCATCCCCGTATCGTGGCAGATCTGAGGTTTATAAAAAGAACCAAAAAAAAAAGTGACGCAATAGCTGGGCGGGATTAAGTCACACAGAAACCCGAATTAATTGGGGGTGACATACAGATCTCAGAATGTTTCGTTTTTATAAAGATTATATTTAAATAGAATATTATATATTCCACAGAATCTCCCCAAAAACGATTTCCTAATTGAAATGCGTCTCATTTTGGACAAAGTCACCGCAGACAGACAGTAATTAATTTTGTCTCGGAATAATTCCTGATTATTCCGGTACGGCCCGACCTCTTGTCTGATCCGGGAATATCGGTGGTAGTCCTCAGCTTATCTCCTCGCCCACGCTTCAGCCGCTGACTTGTGATTAAATTAATTTTTATGGTTACATCACCCCGATTTGACGGCGGGGGAGGAGACACATCACTTGTCGGTCTGAGATTGATAAGAGGTTTCGCGTATCGGTAATAAAGAATCAAATGACAATCATATCAGTGCTAATTGACACTTATTAGAACGCCGACCAGCGGCAGAATTGACATCATGCCGGAACAGAGCCCCAGCACGTGCCGCACAATTATCAGGCCATCACGCGACTGCATGACTTTCATCAGGCGTTTTTAGTTAATTGTGGGATGCTTATTGAGTCAGCCGTTTTCCTCAAAACAATGCCCTGAATTGCAAGCTGCGAGCAAATAAAACAACCCCCAACGGTCCAAGCTGCAAGATCTCTACCTATTTTCCTTGCGAGCTTATTAATGGAAAATTTTGGAATTTACCGCCTTCTCTCGGAGAGGAACTGCCAACTCGCGCGCAATTTTGAACGGCGGCGTTGGTCACTCTCATAAAAGGTAAACACAATCCTCTCGCTCTCCTATTAGCAGACTGTTGTTCTTAACAGCCTCTGTTAGCTCCAATTTTGGCCCATT
>JAEIIF010055074.1:0-20278 GCA_018874455.1 Drosophila trapezifrons
AAATCCGAACCGAAAAACACATATAGTTGTCTCTTTCAAGGTTCTAATGAAGCCTCTAATGATTAAAAACTTGTGCCCTGTGTCATGACACTATAAAGCTCTCAAACTAATAGATACCATTGTATTTTATTTAAAAAAACCACCAAGAATTCTCTTTTCAAAGGTTTCTGTATTTTCTCAAGTGTACTCCGGAATCGGGGTCAGGTCTGGGGTTTGGGTCCTGGCAATGCTATTGGGACTTGGTCTGGGAATGGAAAACAACCGCAAGGTTACCCCCAGCCAAAAGGGGTTGCTGCTGCTATTGAGTTGGCTGCGATGTCCTGATGTCCCGGTGTCCTCCTGATGTCTCGATGTCCTGCCGCGTCGTCGGCTGCCTTCGCGGTTACATTGACCCTTTTTCCACGGGCGCTTTTGTTGCCGCTTCATAGGCTTTCTTGCCGTCAACGCTAATGGAGCTTAAAAAGTTGTCAAAGCGGCGCGGGTTTTATATTTTAATTTCAAAGTGCCAAAATAGAAAATGAAATGGTGCGAAAGGAGGGACTCCGGGACGAGGCGGGGCGGCTCATCAAAAGGGCTCTGAACAAGGCATCAAATCAACTGGGCTCTGTCATCGCCAATCAGACGCGAAGTGGAGAAAAAAAAATGGGAAGGGAATGGCCTATCAGTGTTGTCAGGAGACCTATTTTCTAGATAGGATGAAAGAACAACGCGTTAAACAAAAGAAATAAATATTAAATATATTCAGCTAAGCTATTATATTTTCAAGGAATTTAAGGCAGGAAGTTCTGGTATTCCTTGTGAAAGTTAAATAATTTCAAGGGAAACCACAACAGATAAATCCTGATGACTTGCCCGATTCCTTCAGCGTATTAAAAAAGGATAAACTGACAGCACTGCTTGCATATATATCTGTACATATATAGATATAGTCCATGTCCGGGAATATTGTGTTGCGGGAACCAACTCCTGTTGCCCATTTATTGCCATATGCTGACAGTGTTGCTCGCGGGCAGTCGTCGTCGCGTCGGTGGCGATGGGGGCCAATTTGAGCTGTCATAAAAATGTACAACAACTGGCTACAAAGCAAACAATGCGACGAGTGCCAACAGCAACATCTACTACGGCAGCAGCAGCAGCAGCAGCAACAGCAGCAACATCCACAACAGCAGCAACAGCAATGGCCGCATTCAGCAATTGTGCAAACAAATTGCTGTTGCACTTTACTTTTATTTTACGAGTGCGAATGCCAGAGCTTACTATTTTTTTCCTCAGTTTCGTTGACGGACCAAGGGAGTCCTGAAGGCCTGAAGTGTGTCCGGGTGTCCGTGGGTCCCAACGTCCCGACGTCCCGTTGTCCTGCTGATGGAACCCCAAAGCCCAAACCCTCGTTCTCGCCCCAACCAATTTGCATTTTACTATCGCTGCAGGTTTTTATAGTGGTTGCTTTTGCATTTGCTCTTACTTTTTGATGCCTCACTCGGGCTCTCCGGCTCTCGGCGTTCTATGGTTTCTTGTTCTGGTCCTGGTTTTATTTCCATCTGAGTCCCGCCCCATCCTCCACCTTTTTGCGGAATTCGCCGGTCATAAAGTTTGCTTAACATGCCGCTGACGCTTTAGTATTTTTTCCTCCTGTTAGATTCCGGATTGTAGAAGTCAAGCTCCTTGCCAGATGGAGACAAACACAAATACAAATAGGGACAGGACGAGGACTCTGGACTCGGGCCACAGACTCTGTCTCGGACACAGGCGCGGACTCAGACACAGACAGAGGAAATCTCCGGCAGTGGCCGGCATTTCTAATGTGGCCTGTTATGGTTCGCCATCAATTATATCAATTTCTGGGCGAGAACTTGAAGTAAACAAAACCACTTCAATGGCGGCTACTCAACTTGATTAGTTTGATCAAGAAGTAAGCTCAATTCTTGTCAGATTTATTGCCCAAGCACACTCTGTGAAATGTTTGTGAAATGCATGTTGCAGGTGGGAGCTGCATTTTGTCTGGGAAATGTCTTTAAGCTATGTTATATGTGTGAGGAATTTATTGTAAATAAATAAAGCAATTCAAGAAAGAATGACTGAAAAAAACCATGTTCTATCTTGGCTTTAAACACATTTATAACTAATTTGTAATAGCTAGAAAATCCCTCCTTATGCCGCAAAGTTATCATAATAATTTACTCAATTGTTTAGCTCTTTATTCCTTCATATAACCTGATCAAAATTAAATGTACCGCATAATACAGAATTATAATTTCTCAGTGAACTTGAATAAAGCCATCTTGGGAAGCTATTTCACATAACTCCAGATAACTCCATCGCTCCCTTGGCTGTTGCAAAATCAAAAATCCAGTCAAAACGAGCTCTCACACACAAACACTCCTAATCCATATTCCATCAAATTCCTTTTTAATACAGCAAACTCGAGTAAAATATAAACAATTTACAGCCACTTGCCAAGGTGAAATTTATTCAAAGTCCCATTCAATCGCGATGCCACTAAGCTCACACGGTGCTTTTCATTCTTCCTTTTTTTTCTGGGATGGGTTTTCCCTTTTTCCGAGCGATTTACGAGTCTGGCCTGGGCTCTGTATATCCCAAGGCATCGTCGCTGTGGAAGCCACCCCCCTGCATTTTACAACATTTGTATTTATTTGGCGTCATGAGTTTAAGATGTTGTTGATATATGTTTACCGTTGTGTGACACAGGCACACACACACACACGTGGCAAGTGGCAACTGCTGCAGCTACACATAAGTAAATTAGGATTTATGCTTTGTTCTATTTGAGCGCTGCAAAGCCATAAACGATTTTTTATGCACAGCCACTTGGTTGGAGCGGTATCCTGGTACCCAGCTACGATCCTGGTATCGTGGTGGCATCCTGCAGGACGAGGGGCCCCGCAGCCAGGAGCCGGAGCAGTTCGCACCTTGCCGAATACGATTTACGACTTTGAGCATGTGAGAACGTAAAATTGTTATAAATTTGCATGTGCAGAATGTGAAAGAAGCAAGGCACCTCTCTCGACTCTCGACTCTCGTACTATAAACCTAAGAAACCACTCTGAAAAAAAATTGTTTAAAATCGCCGTAAAATTTAGTGATTCTCCCGTAAAACTAACGCAAATCAAAAATGTAAGAGCACGAAGGATAGCTGTTGAATTTTCTAAAACGTTTCCCCTAGTTTCATGTTCTAATAATGTTAAGAAACTTGTGTAAAATTTAGAGGGTGAATAACTAGCTCTTGTAAATAAATAATACCATTTTTTAAGGGTTTATTTTATTTATACTGTTTTGGGAATACTTTTGTATGAAGGGTTCCCAAGCTGAGTCCTTGTATATGTTACATTTATTTAAAATCGTTAATTTTGAGTAATTCTTACTGTATATTAAACTTTTCTACATAGAGCCTAGAAGTATGCAATACAATAATGTAATGTAATACAAAAATACATAATTTCAGCTTCATTGCATACTTTTAGACACTTTTTAAAGTGATTTAAGCTCTCCCGAATTTTGTATACAAATACTAAGATCTTATTAGTTTAATTTAATATAAAACAACAACTTAAAATGAGCTTTCCCAGAGAAGGATTAATCATATTAATGAAATGCACATTCCAATCATCAATCAAGCGATTAGTATACCCCATTTTCTAGGAGTGTACCCAAGTACAGCAACTCCCGAAGCGTAGGAGGAGGCAATAAACCCAACTTACGGCCAAGATCAATCGCGGCGGCTTGAGCCAGTTAATGGCACATGAAACTGAACAACAGAGCACTCTCGCTCTCGTCCCTGTGCGAATCGCCGGCTGACAAAGGACCAGCTCAGCCTTCGGCTTTGCCAGGACTATGGATTCAGGGGGCAGGGATGTGTGTTCGCTGTTCCCAGCGCCAAGTGAGCGTAATTAATGCGCTCAAATTTATCAGGCTGCATTAGGGCAATGAATGAAACCTGTAACTCATTTTGTCACCGAAAGTAAACAACCGGGGACAATGCGATGTAAACTGTTGCTAAGCCATCGCGTGTGTGCATATGTCGCGGCGCAAAGTTTTCCCCCGCCGCCCCCCTGCGCTTTCCACCTCCGCCGGCACATGACAGCCCTGAATTTTCCCCGTGACCCACATGACAGACACTCCGCGATGACGCAAATCTTAAAGCCCCGAAAACAGAGGCATATATAGAGTAGTAAGATGTTGTCGGCAGATAGTCCCCACTGGATTAATGCTGCCATAATTCCCGGCCCTGCCTTCGGGGCTCGGCTTCAGCTCGAGTCGAGTGGAGTGGAGTTCATTTAATATATCCGATAAAAGTATTTGCAATAAATCCTGTAAAAGCTAATGATTAATTGCTCTGTAGCTTTTAACATCAACGCGCATACTAGGCACGGATTGTGTGTCAGACGCCAACAACGACGACAGCGACAGCGACAGCAACAACAGCAACAAAAGCAACAACATTAACAACAGCAACATGAAAAAAACACTGACTAACAAAGGATAACGTTAGGTAAAAGTCATGAGATTAAAATGCTGAAATTTAGTCTGATTAGGGGATGTATTTCAGACCCCTTTTTGTAATAATTTCATAAGGCAAACCCTTGAAATAATATATTTAGCTTGATATTGTATTTAAAATGTATTTTAAAATGTATTTTAGATAAGATAAATCTTAAAATATAGAGCTAAATAAATACACCAGCTTTCTAACTTCCCTTATTTTAATTAAGAAATAAGTAAGTATTTTGTTCATCAAAAAACATTGGAAAAATCACATTATTACCCATTTTGAACAAATAATTATAATATAAAATTACAACAAATATTTATTTGAATATAGTACTTATATTTATATGTCTTGGAGACATCCTACTATTTATTCTCGATGTTGCTTAGTGTATTAGTAGCAGCAACAAACAATGGCAAAGCCAAAAGTGGCAGCGACAGTGGCCAACGTGGCGTATGAGTAATTCGACTTTGACGCCGCAGCGCCGCGCGTGGTTTTGCCTACAGCCACACTCACTCGCACACCCACACTCTCACACCCCGCAGGACACCCACACACACACACCAGCGCACATTTGTCTCTGCTGTTAGTGTATGTTTCATGTTTTGCGTTATTGTCGCTTCAAGTAAAAACACAAAAATATTTATTTCAAATGAGTCCTGTGTACAACTGGGAACTGCGGAAACTGGTAAACAGACTGCTTTCTCTGCCCAGCCCCCAAAAAAGCGGCCACGCCCCCGAACCGCCCATACCCGCAGCGATACCCTGCAGGCGGGGCAGGGATATGCCCGGATTTTAGTGTCAAATTTTATTGGTGTTCTATACTTAGTTTGGGGTATTTTATTCCGATTTTTATTAGAATATTTACTGTGATATTGTAGTTCGAGGTTTTGGGCAAAATAATAATATTTTTGTAGGTAGAATTTTCCACAGAAAACTTTGCTGTTTAAACATATTTTTAAGAGGTGTTAGTAGGTAGTTTAAATATATTTATTTTAGTATATTGAGAGCCAAAGTATATTATTATAGAACATACTTTTTGAGAGCTGAACTTAAAGTATTATTTTCCTATTCTGTTCACTTTCGGTACAAAAAACCTATAAGAAAGTGTTAAGTATCACAGGTTTTAAAGCTATAAATAATGTTTTTTTCAAAATAATAAAATATATTGATGTTTCTTTTAGAATTGTAAGCTAATTTTAATTAAATCAAGTACTTCCTTGCATTTTTCTCTACTAATCTCTCAGAGCCCTAATATTTTCAAGGGTATCCCTATAGTTCCTTCAAATACTTCCCTTTTTTCCGTTGGGTACCCCAAAAGTCGTACCCCCCGATAATGCGGAATAGCCTTGCTTATTTTTTTGTTGGGAATTCTTTTTTGTTTTTTTCGGTGGGTGGCGAAAGTAACTTTCAGGGGGTTGGTTCGGTAGCTTCGCTTCGGTGGCTGGCGCCTTTTCCATGGCAGGCAGCTCGAAGGAGGAGTCGGGGGGCGAAAGACAGCATTTGCCATAAATTGTGAAAGTGTCAACGAAAGGCAAAAATACACACACACACACACAGAGAGAGGGAAAGGCAGATGGAGACACACGCACGCACGCACTGGGGGAAAAACAATGCTAACGACATACAAACAAACAAATCTATACTCATTTCGGCTACTGTACCCGGTTCCCTGTGTGGGGAAGCAACACGCACGCATATTTATTTTGAACACATCTTTTTTTTTCTGTCGTCCTCGTCCTCGTCCAGCTACAAATGCGTTATATAAATACGCATGGAAATAAATGTGGAAATATATATATATATGGCGTGGAGAGGGCCATAGATTGCCCTTACATATCTACGCATATTGTTCTAATCAGTGTTTCTGGCCTCCTTGGCCTGGCCAGGAATGTCAATTTTTTGTTGCCTAATTTATTTGGCCAGGGACAATCGAAGGCAGCCGGCTCGAAGGGAGAGACGCGAGGAAACCACCACCACCAGAGTCACTTCGCTCGATTCATCGCTCGATTCAAGGAGCAAAAAAGGGGGAGGAACTTTTGACACCCAACAGAGCCGCTTCAGCTGATTATTGTCATGGCCGGAAAATTCCGGCGTAAGACCCTCAGATTTCTCGGGTGAGCAGGGGAACTTTGCATAAGCTCCTTCGCTGCCTCCCTGCTCCTGGCTCCCTTCCGCTCCCTGTCCTGCCGCTGACATCTTATGGAAGATGGATAGTTCTGTGGCGTGGTCAGGTACAATCGATGGCCGTTGGCCAGCATATTTATGGTCGCCACGTGACCTTGCGCTGACCCCTGACCAGCAAAGTCCAAGTAAAGAGTTTCCCTAAGCCAGCCGGATTTTGAAGCCTGCGGAGAGATGGAGATGTAGCCGGAGCGGGAGCTGGAGAGCGTTAGCTGCCCGAAATAATTAATCTCCTTAATTGAATACATGCGATTATGAATCAGCAGCGAGGACAAGCACTTACCACAATTACTGCATTAATTTCCGCCACTTGTCGAGACGACTGGCCCGAGGGTTGGGACTTTTCTTTTGGGACTCGCTCTCTGGAATAGGTTTTTGGGATTGAGTCTTACGAGGGTTGAGCTTATAATGAAAAGGAATAAACGCTTGAGAGCTTGAGAGTTTGGACCTTGGAATACCCGTCTTTTACTCTATGGAAATTGTTGCATACTTTCAGGCTGTTTAGTACTTTTTAGCAAGGATTTATAATGAAGAGAAACTAAAATCTCTCCTGGTAAAGTAATAATAGTCCAATTGATTTGAAACTTGGGAACTAGGTAGAGATTTAACTAATAAATCATTGTCTCTTGGGCCAAGGACATCTATCTTTAAAACTATGGATAATATGAGGAGTTAAAAAATACCCCTATATCATACACAAAAGTCAAAAAATAAACTTTTCCAGGTAGTTCTAGCCAAAGTTTGTAAACAATTTCCATTCCCTTCTCAAAAACCCAACATACCCCATCGTAACATCCCAGTCCTGGGTACAATATTCATAAGGAGCGCTCGTCCAAGAAAGCGGCTAGCATCTGGCCGGGGGCGTTGGTCCAGTGTTCCACTAAATTGGACACATCTGCACAGTTTTTCCTTCCCCTCTGTGCGCCCCCGGGAAATTCCCCCCATCCCTCCCGTTTCTTGGCAGCGTGTCAATCTTGCGAGTCAAATGGCGGCACGCATGGCAAAGTTTTCCCAGCTATACACGGCTATATCCAACTCCAGATCCAGCTCCAATTGTGACTGCGGAGCTGCGTCAAATCCCCGCACGTTTCCGCATTTCCACATTTCCACAATTCCATCCGTACATTTGGCCCAGAGTCTGGCGCATTTGCATTTGGCTCCGCTCTCGCCGTACACAATTTGTATGCTTAAGTAAGCCCACTGCGTGCATGTTTCTAATGGGCGGCACAAAAGGTTAGGTTACCTGATGCTGAACACGGAAAAAACACGCTGGAAAAGCGGCTTTCCCTGTCCCTGCCCCTGCGCCACTGAAAACTCATTTCGCCCCGAGGCGTGACTTTTATAGCACTTTGTTTCCGAGTAGCACAGCCCCAGTACAGCCGGAGAGAAAACCAGAACCCGAACTTGCCAGCAAAAAAAAAATAACCGAAAATAACACAGAAAACAGAAGCGAAAAAAAGGTAAAAACTTTCGAAACCCAAAGGTTTGAATACCCTTTGCCAAGCAACCAATTGTTGTTATGACAGCCAAGAGATGGGTTTGGGAAAAAGAGAAATGGAAAGCATTGTTTTTTGTTAAAAAAAAAAACAAGTTTGTCAGTATTTAAAAAACAATCTAAGATACATAATAGAATTAAAAATGTGTGTACTCTTCGAAGAAGTATTATTACTCAGCTGTATCTCAAAGATCTTCTAACTAATTCAAGGTATTTGAACTCAAAACTCTTTTTAATTACCCCACTTATTAGGAATTATTCTACAACTGTAGTCAAGAAGTCTATATGTGTCTCTGTAACTCCGATATTACCTCAGATTTAATTAAGATAAAGCATAAAGGTGCCAAGCATATTAAGAAAACTTTCAGCCCATTAGAACTCTCTATTCAAAGCATGCTTCCATGACCTAATGGCAATGCTCTATGGCTGAGCCTCTAGAAAAGGATATAGCACTTGATAAATTGAGATAACATTTTTAAAACCCCCAAAACTTTCTCATTGAAATCGAAACAGACAGAAAAAACCAGGCAAACACTCACATAAAATGACGAACTCTAGCAATTAACCTCTGTCAGGGTATACAAATGCGAAAATCGTTCGAAACAAATGGATTTTGCGAGAGCCGCAAAACGCATTCAAAACTTTTGCTGTTTGGCAATTCCAAAAATGCCAAAATGCGATACAAACACACGCACACACTCATTTGGGTGTTTGGTGTTGTCGCTGAACTTATCAACACGCCGATCACTTGCGACAGTTTCCGCTCTGGCTCAGATACTCGCACACACAGGGACACACAGCGACAGGACCTAATTGCCCCGCACCCAGTTACAGTTACAGTTCCATTCTGATTCCCATTCCCATTCCCATAACGAACCCTCCATTCCCTCCCCCCATTCAAGGTGAGCAATGTAAAAACTTCCTGTGCACTCATTTAGTCCTGCTGAGCTCTTGTTGCCGTTGTTGTCCTTATGTAAGCAACAGCAGCAGCAGGAGCAGCAGCAACAGCGACATCAGCAACACTACGTAGCAGCAACACCGGAGCAACACGCCCCGAACACCGCACCGAACAATACCCACAAAATAAAACGAAATGAAAGGAAGGGAAGAAAAAAAAACGGATATAGAAATTCAATACTTTGATTCGTGCCACAAGCAGAGCGAAGGAAGTGCAACCATACAAGGTAACCAAATAGCAGGACAACACGTACTACAGGCACTTGTTGGGAAGTACCATTTACACTGAGATTTGAAAGGGAAATGTGTGAATTTGAGGTAAATATTTATACAGAAATAATCTTAAAGGAAGATATACTGGGATGCTCCAGAGATCACTAGGGTTTTGAAATCACTTTAAAAGGTGTCTAAAAGTATGCAATAAAATATTTGATGCTGAAAATTGTTTATTTTTACGATAACACATTTTGTAGCATAGTTTTAGGTACCTATTTAAGTGATTTCATAGCCCTAGTGATTTCTGGAGCATCTAAGATATACTTATATTAAATATTAGGCTACAATTAGTACCCTGATCTACACTCCTGACAGGGCACAACCTCCCTAGTAACTTATTCTCAGGCTTATGTCAAGTATGAAACTCTCTCTAATAAACAGCGGTTTTATTCCCATATTTTCCCCAGTGTAGGGTGGGTAGGGGGTGCTTTGTGCTCTGGGTAACAACAAGATTTCCAAACTGCAATGCACTGGAACTTTCGGGCAACATTGCTGCATTATACTTAGTGGTTTCCACTTGATTGATGCCATCTGTTCGCTACCCAGCCAAAAAAATAAATACTGAGAACCTGAGAACCGGAGAACCTGAGAACCGGAGAACCGAGGGGAAAGTTCCATCCGCCCAACGCCCAACTAGAGAGAACTAACGATCGACAGAAATACAATTGTAATTGCCGAGCAAGTTACGTAGGAGTAACTTACGTACTAATAACAACAGCACGCAATGTCCTGCGTCCTGCGTCCTGCGTCCTCCTACCGTTACTGTTCTGTTCTGTATTGTTTTGGCCTTTTGGCGTGGGAAAGTCCTGCCGACCTACCGTTGGCTAATTACTGATATATAGATATCCGGCGAGTGTAACTATTAACAGTCGGCCCAGGCACTCGCATCCGGTTTTAAGGAGGGTTTTGCAGGAGGAAGGCAGTAGGCAGGCAGGAGGCAGGCAGGAGGCAGCAGGGGAAAGGACTCTCTGGGAAAGCTCTCCTCCTTTCACATGTCTGCCAATTATAAGCAACTAAACCGCAGATAAGAGCGGATGCTGAGGCTGCGACTGAGGCCATATATCCCTGGCCCGCAACCAGACTAACCCCAACAACCCCATCCTCGTCCTGCTGCCTGAGCCTCAGCCTCAGCCTCTGCCTCTGCCTCATCCTCATCCTCCCTGGGATGTGCTGTCAAAGCGACGTGACTAAGTGGTGAAAAATGATTTCGTGGCTACGTGTGACTCTACTACTACTCTCTCGTTGGGAATGAGCGGGCGTTAAGCGTTCACGGCTTCCTCCGTGGGCTCTCCTCTGGAGAAATGCCGAGGAACCGGAGCAACGGAGCAGCGGAGCAACCGAGCACCGAGCACCGCAGCTCTTTGGAGAACAACTGGTAAGCTGGGGAACCGGAGAAGCCACAGCCATCGAGAGGGTCACTTGACGAGATACCTCCTGGGGGGGTGAAAATAATGGGGGAATCGCTGAAGGGTATGGGAATCGTGGACTCCGAGCTGGGAACTGAGTGCATGTCCTGGAAGTGTTGTGCAATCGTCAAAGGATCAACGAATTCGCCTTGGCTGGGCGATGAGGTCGGTTCGTGAGGGAAATTTATCAAGGCTTCACGGGGAACTTCCGCTTTTTTTCAGAGGGGGGAATAGAGATTTCAAAATCTTTCTTAGGAATAGTTGAACCCTCGAATATGAAGTTCCTAGTACCTAAATTCCTGCTTAGAAAAGAAAAGCCTATTAGTCGTGACAAACACACAGGACTCTCTCATTTAAGTAATAAAAACCCGTGAGACAATAAGAAAATAATCAAATCAAGGATCCCATACCAAGAAAGGGTTAACCAGGCTTCAGTGAAGGATAAAAACTCCCAGGAAAGTTTATTAAAATATCATAATACAGTTCGCTTTGTTAGTTTTCCCCATCACAAGGATAATCAGGATAAAATACATGCAAGTTCGCTTTTAAAATGCTTATTTCATCATTCTTTCACTTCAAGGCTTCTCGCACTCAGCATATTTTCTATTTTAAGCCAAGTCGGAAGGATTCTCTTGCATATCTGTCACCAATACGAAGAGGGCTTCCTTTAGCCTGGCCAAGGAAATACCTCCGCTGTCCTTCTCCGTGTCACGCTGTCTTCGCTGGTGTCTTGCTCCTTTTCTCCATTCTCTGCTATCGTCCTTTCGCACCTCCATCTGCATCGGCAGTCCCCTTCCTCCGCTTCCTTCTCCGTGTCCTGCATCCTCCTGACAGTCTGGCGTCGTTGTCTTGCTGCCAAGTAGCACTCAAAGTGAGTTTGCGACGCATTGCCGCATTGTCGCTACTTCATCAGCAGGAGCTGCTGAATCTCCAGCGAAAGCTATGGCTACAGCATCAAGTGCAAGTATCCATGTCCTGGCTGCACTTGTGCAGCATCTCTTCCTCGTCATCGAGCCACCCCTCTTCCTACTTTTCCCACTGCTACGCCCCTGCTACGGAGAATGTTGCCAGTTGGCAACTGAGCGTCCGCAGGAAATGAATACGTGTTGAATATTTGTCGAGTTGAAGCACAAGGACATGTAGGATAACATAAAGGATGGGGTTGCCACATCACTCCCCACCCACTCTGCCGGCAGCCCCTAAGCAACATCAACATCTACATACATGGCAAACACAAGCCAGCTCGCTGGGATACATCTGCGGTCAAGATAATGGCTCTAAAGGATCTATCCGTATTCGTAATTTAAGATATTAAATGCTGGCCAGTCCCTGAAATCTCTGGCAGGAAAAACCCATTAAAAATTTAGGTATTTTCTTAAGAAATTTAATAACAAAAAAAAGAAGAAACTTGGAAGAACTGGAAAGAAAATAAACTCCTTACTCATAAGCTCTATAACTTTTATTAGACGCTAGATAGAGGTAACACTTTGCATATTTATGTCAGTAAAAAATTTAAATAAATTTATTTACTTATTAAATAAATATTTAATAAACGTCTTGACATAACAATAATTATTATAATAAGAGTATGATAATTAAATAAAAACTATAGTGTGCAGGAACTTATGTTTACTGGCTGTAAAAATATGGCAAAAGGTACAGCTATAATTTATTTTCTTCAATAAATTATTTAAGCACCATTCAGTGCTATTCTTGCATCCCCAATTGTATGGCGAATGACACGGAGTGTATCCATCTACGTGGATGAGCTCCATGTGTCGCTTAGCCTTGCTGGCCGGGCTAATGCGCAAACCAAATATGATATACTATGCAGGAATGTATATGCTGCGGATATATGTGCGGCGGAGCATCTGCCGCAGATTTGCAAGCGTTTCACAAATGGCAACAACATCAATAGGAGGGAACAGCAACAGCAGCAGCAGCAGCGGCAGCATCAGGCATCCCATCAGCAACAAGCTGCAAGGACCAAGAACCAAGGACCAAAACGCCAGCTGCTGCAAATGGCACGCATGAAAATGAAAGGCCCATCGAATGGGCGCGTTCATTGAGAATTTATTTCAATAAGAGAAAAGAGAGACAGAGAGAAGGAGAAATCGTAGAGAATGCTGGGGTATGAGGCGGTAAAGGATCCGGGCAGAGGCAGCACTAAAGGCCATCGGAAACTATAATCACGTATGTGCATATGGCTCTCTGGCTAAAGGCAACACGAGACTGCTGCCAGGATACTCGTATCAGCGCTAAGTGCTCTTGTTGCATGCTGCACAAGTAATTAAGATTAGTGACTCAATATGCACACAAACACACAGACGAACACACGTTAATGTGTGTACGTATACGTCTAAGGACACGATTCCTCAGACAAACAACTTAACTTGTTTCTTTGCCATCCTGCTCGCTTTGTGTTAGCTGCACTTTGGGAAAATCTAGAAGGATATTTGCAGGTCACTTGGTAGTTAAAGGGGGGAATGTGCCAAAAATCTTCATTGGTCATTCATAAATATAGAAATTTGTAGCTTCGAAGGAAGACTTATATCAAAACTATAACCTAAAACATGAGGATAATCAAAATACTGAAGATAAAACCTTTAAAATATGAATATCCGAGAATTACTTTCCCTAGGTATTAAGGAACAATTAAGTAAACTTTTTAAGTAATAAATACATATTTAGAATGTGCAGAATTTAACTATATATTTATCCTTAGAAGACTTAACCTCTCATTTCTTCCCTCAAGATATTTCCGTAAATTACAGTGCACAAAAGTACTTGGCTTTAATTTCTATCTTCTCTAAGTAATGTGTATCTTCACATGGCTTCCCTTGCACTTGGAATTACCAATTTACACAACACAGATTTGCCGAAAGCAGCTTCCTTTGTCTGAGCCAGAGACAGAGCCAGAGAGAGAGTGTTGCCTGTGTGTAATTCCCACAAATTGAAGAATCAACTCGGTTCCCTGATTGATGCCTAACCCTCCGCAGTTTTGACTTCTCAGGGGCTTTAATTGAATCAACTGCTGCCTGATCCTTCTCCTTCTGCCTACAAAAAAAGGAAATGCATCAGCAGCCTTTAGATATTCAAAGTATTCCTCATATTCCTGAGCGGCTGTTGCTGTTGCCGCTGCCTGAAAGCCATTAGTTTATGGATGGCAAACAAAACAAATGCCGGAGGGCGCTAACCTAAGCCCAAAACCCAAGGACTGATCCCTATCCCAGTTTCAGACCCTATAACCATCCCCATCCCTCGATGCGAGTCCTGGTCCCGAATTGAAATTCAAGATCTGGGCGCTGCAGAAACCAGAACCTAGGAGCCAGGACCTGGCAACCAGAGCAGCGGGGTCAGGAATCAGGAATCAGCTGCTGTTGCATCGGTGGAAAATGCAGAGGAAAATGAAAACGGAATAATGCCAATGTGGACAGCTGTCGGAAAATTGTTGAAAGGCGAATGAAAAGCGGTCGAGTCTCGTCTCTCTCTCTCTCTGGGGTTCATAGAGCAGCCTTGGGCTGCTTTTTACAGGGTTTTTGGTCCTGGCGTTCACCAATCATCATTATCATGCTCGATGCAGTTTCGGGCACTGAGAGAAAAGACTGGGAAGCTAATTAGCTAAGTAATTTGTCTTGTAAATTACTGTTTAGTATTATAAAGGTTATATAAATAAGTTTTTTTAATAATTAATTAACAAGACCTCGGAAATGTAATCATAAAATACAGAAAATGTGTAAATCTAATTGATAAAACATTTTTGTTAAATTTGTTGTAACTAGTTCTCTGCTTAATAAACAAAATACTAACTAAAGATGATTATGATCATGCTCTTCAACCTCTAAAAAATTAGCTACTTCTTTTACTTCGAATTACTTTCTCTAATTTTCCCCAGAGATAGATTTTTTCTCAGTGTCTGTGTTTATGTAGATCATCAAATGATGTCCCGTCTGCAGATCGCAGGGCGAGTCCTTGTCCTCTTTATTTTATTTCTTTTTTCTTTTATTTATTTTTTTTTCCCTGCCCAGGCTCTACCTGGACCGCACCTCAACTTTCGGGCTAGGGTTCGTGCCCTGCCCCTACCCCTGCTCCTGCCCCTTCCTCCGATTTCCTCACATATGAAGAGAGGTCTTTGAACCCGGGATTCGTCTAACGATTTGTGGGTTTCATTCGCTTTGTTGGCCGACTGCAACAGCTGCCACTTCTGTGGTGGAAGGAGAGAAAAGAATCCCTATTCCGATCCGGATCCCTATTCCCAAGAGATTTCCCCGCCTTCATATATACATTTTTTTAATTCCTCCGAAAGTCCAAACAAATGTAATTAAAAATACAAAGTTTCGAATTACCGGAATGGTAACTGGTAACTCGTAACTGGCAACTGGTAACTGGAACTGGACACACGCTTTGAGTTTTGGGGAAGCCTCGCAAGTGAGTCCTTGTTGTCCATATCCTGTTGCCGGATATGCTAATAAGTTGGCCCATCAAAACTGGGCAAAGTGCAATTTCGGGGCGGCGATGACGTAAACTCGCCTTTATTCCATTGCCTGTTGTTATTGTCCTTTTTGTGTGTCCTTTTTACCTGTTTCTATGCAGAGAGACGCCAAATGCCAAAAAAGGGGGTGGTGGTGGTGGTGTGCCAGGGGTGCTGCAGGGTGGAAAATGCGGTGCCGTGTTGCTCTGATGATGATGATGATGATGAGGACGACGACGGGGTGGAATGTTCGCCAAAGCCATTCGAAAAGGAGTAACAATGAAATTACAGCAGGAACAGGAATAAATAGCATTTGGGAAAAACTCGACAGCGCCAGGACGCAGAAGGATATACCGAAAACTCAACAGCGAACAGTGAACAGCGAACCCGAGACCGAAACTCAAACTCAAACTCAGACTCACAGGCAGACATCGCGAATACAATAAAGATGAAAGAGAAGTCAATTGCGGAGCCATCGAAGCGTGAATACTCTTTGTCGGCCCAAACTGATTGGTTTATGGTGCCATAAACTACACGATTCATACGCCGACATAACGACAAAGGATCCGCACGGATTCCGACTTCGATTCCGATTCCCTAGGCCTCATCAAAGGAAGCTTTGTAAATTACATGTTGCTCGGTCTTTCCGCTTTACATATATGTTTGAACCTCGATTGTTTCAGTTCCCCCATTGTCTAGCTCTTTAGACAACTTTGGGGTTAATCCTTGCAGCATATGTCTGCGAATCAATGGTGTTTAAAGATATCAGGGATCAGGATAACGGAAATAAAATCAAGCAATGCGCTGAAAGGCATTAAAAGTGTGTTATTGTTTCATCAGATTGCTTCCAAAATATGTTTAAACCTTGAAAAGAATCAGATTTCTAAACTAGTTTAAATATTCTCCAAATAAGAGAAAGATTTCATATTAAAATGATTATTTTAAGACTTTGTTTATATTTTTGTAAGCATCTCTTAACCGTAGGGAAAATGTTATATTAAAAGTTCCTCAGCTTGAAATAGCCTTAAATTTATAAATATATTTACTCTTTATGTTTGATAAATAAGACCATTTAAGAAATGTATTTTATGACTCTTTATCTCCTTGAAATATAAAGTTAAGTACATGAAATTTTCGTTATAACAAGAATATAAGCTCCCCTAGAGTATAAATACCTATTTATGCTTTCTGCTAAGCATAATTGCTCGTGTAAATAAACACATCCTAAAATATTTCAAGCTTCTGTACCTTTTTCCCCATACCCTTTCCTATAGGGCATGGATAATATACCATTCCGAATCAGACCCAGACCCAGACCCAGCCTCAGTCTGGTACTCTCGTGCTCTGCTGCCACTTTAATACATCATTGAATGGAAAACGGAATGAGCATGCCAGACACCTGGCTCACTTGGGCCCTGTACCTTTGTGAATTTTTACCTCGAAACGCTCATACCCCCGAACCTCGGGCTCTGTCTCTGCCTTTGGCTCGCTTTTCCCTTTGGCTTCGCCTTGTTTTGGGTGCAGGCAGCAGCGGCAGCAGCAGGAGTTTGCCGCAGGACGACCAAGGGAAGGGGCAAACGAGGCAAAAGGAAGGAGGAAGGAGGAAAGGATCAACAGTTTCTGGTTATAGTTCGGCTACAGCTGCCGCCGTCACTTCCGTGCCACGCGAGCGTCACACTTCAGGCGACCGAGCGAGCAAGCAAACGGGCGAAAGGGATGGCGAATCGCTTTATATACAGTGTTCGCTCTTAAGAGATATCAATTTGTTATAAAAACATCTGTGTTTTAGATAAGATATTAGAATAGAGAAGATAAAATAATACCTAGAATGCCAATGAAGCTTTTATTATTTTTTGTTGATTTTTAAAAGTTTGTTAAGTAGGAAATACCTAATTTCTTACATATAAATATCATAAAATTGCCACAGATATTGTTTAAAATTATTATTATTTTACTTTTGTAGTAAAATGTTTATTTTCCATTTATTGTATATCTTACACTGCTTTTTCAAGGAAGAAAATCCTTTATATTTCAGAATTTTATAAGAAACCGATACCAAAAAATTATAAAAAATGTTCTTGGATTAAAGACAATTATTATATGAACTGTACGGATATTAAGTATTTTTCCCATGAACTTCGATTTATTCTGTTCCCTATATTAAGCTTTCACTGTAAATAAAGACTGGGGGGCAGTTATAGCCGAAGTTTCGGGGCAACTCGCTAGGCAACCAACGCCAAATAGCCCTTGGCAAGCTGACAAGCCAAATGGCGACTGCAAGTGGGGTGCGGACTTTATATCCTTTTTGGGATGGGGCGGTCGGCGGTGGGTGTATATATCACCCACTGAGCTGAAAAATAATAAACACCCAAAACAGCTGGGCCAGCTGCAGCACTTGTAGAGCATTTCCTGTTGGGGGTCCTAACTGTAGCTCCTGGCTGCAGCTCCTGCTGCCTTTTTGCACGCTCGCAAACGCGCTCAACTGAATCCCCGCAACTGGGCTGCGGTGCACCTTGGCCCGAACCAGCACTCGGACTGACACCCCCTCTTAAAACTAAATAAACTAACAAATTTGGAGGAAAATTAATGCTTCGAAGTTTGGAATACCCTTTAAGATTAGTTGGGAACTGGGAAATATACTTTACAAAAGTTTAATGCTTGCTTAAGCGCTTCTTTTAAAGAGCAGCATATATTTTTTCATGTCTAAACGTTGTCAGGGATGAATACACGATGGCGCATTAAAAAGCTTTTATTTATGTATTTGCTTAATTAATTTCTAGCAGGACAAGTTTGGTTACTTATAGTTTACTATGCTAGTCACCAATAATAAAAAATTTAAATACTGATGAATCTTTTTAAAATAATAATCAAATCATAAGAAAATATATTTTAACCCTTATTTTCTATCAAAGTTTATTTACAAAATAATTACACGTATTTCTAGGTTAGATAAAAGGGACCTCAATCAACAATTTAAAAAAACAAGTAGATTTTAAATAAAATTCAAGTATAAACCAAGCAACAGCGGTCATAACCGATCAAGTGATAGTAATAGTGCTCCTATAACTCCCGAAATGTGTCAGAAACACCACCCCTTGAGCGCTGGCAAGCCCTTAAGTCCTTTTTTGAAATACCTCCTTGCAGGGTATAAAACACGAAATAAACAAAAACTAATAGCACCGAAACTTAGAACACACCGCACACACACTGCACACACAGCTCGTAAAACACGAAACAGGAAAGGCTGTCGCTGCATTAACCATATTGTCCTTGTTCCAGGTGAGCGCGCCCCATGCCGCCCAGTCGTCGTCCTTTGCCGGCTGCATAATTTTGGTAGCCGCTTTTCCTCCTCCAAACAAACCATTTCATATTCTATATTTTCCTGTCGTGACGCGTGGCCAAGTTCCGATTCGCTAGCCAAAGCCCCGGCCATATGCCGCCGAGCTTGAATCGCCTCACTGCCTCACCATCTGCAGTTCCAGATCGAGGCTCGGAGGGAGTGTGCGCGTGGCCAGCGGCGATCGAGGACCCGAATTCCTACTTCCACCTTCCACTTCCTCCTGCCTCCTTCCTCCTTCCTGAAGGATATGCCAGTGGAGGTGGAGTGCGGACTAACGAAGCGCAACAATTTCGTCGTGGGCCGCACAAAGCGCATCTTGTCGGGAATCGCCTTCAAGTCTGCTGGCTGGAAAAGCAGATTACCATTTGCAAGGACCCGCGTGCCGCAGGAGTGGTGAAGTCACCACTAGAAAGAAGGCCCTGCACGGTGAACAAATTTAATTAGAAGGGATAATATTACTTTATTTATATTTTTAGAGATTTAATATTGAAAAGAATGTGTTATTAATGTGTTATCAACGAACTATGTAACTTTTTCTTAAGGCCAAGTAATTTATCTATTAATTTTTGTATCATCCTTATTTTATTTACTAAATTTCTCTCAGTGCCACCTGAGTGGGGTTGAACGGGACATATTTAGGGCTTCCAAGTGAGAGGTTCCTGGGCGCAGGGCGAACCCAATTTTTTTACATTTTCTTTATAATTAGTGCAACCGAATTCCACAGATGGTCTATACGTTACATTAACGTTCATATTTACATACCAACGTTCGTTTTCAAGGAATCCCCTCGAAAGGTCCTTATGGCCTGTCACCTACCGAGATGGATGGACAGATAGATCGCTGTGGCACTTCTTAGTTTTCCTCAAAAAATTCGAAATAGTTTAAGCAAGGAAACCGTATAAAAAAAAGGTTACATCTGTTTCGAGTTCGGGAGCAGGAAGTGGGTTGAACCAAGGACCCCGGGGGGATACCATAGAAAGCCGAATTAAATTTCCAATGAAATATATGGAATATTCTTAAAGTAAAGTCCTGCAACTGCTGCAACAGGAACAGCAACAGAGAGGAGCCGCTGCTAAGCTTGTCTGAAGCAGACAAATTGTCTGTTGTCGCTGGCTAATTAAAAGGTTAAGAACTTTGTAATTTAAGTGTCTGATTATGCAAAGCTGAAGCTCCCCTTCAGCTAACCGAAGCTCCACTTTAATTAATTAGTTTTGTGTGTGTTGGACTGACTAGGAAAGCGAACAGATTATATATATATAAAGTGTGCATTCTGTTTTAAGTATTTTGTTTTAAAGATTTTGTAAAGCTATTAAGATGGGTTATTAATTTTTTTCCTGGCATCTTTTAAATGGGGTTTCTTGTAGATATTTTGCTTTGCACGTGAATGGTATTTAAAATGCCTAATTAATTTTTAGAGTGAGCAATTTAAGACTACTGCATATTCTTTAGAAATATGAATCGTTTAAGGCCTCACCTAATTAAAATTTAAAGTGTTTTTGAAGTAGAAATATACGGGGGTGCCCCAGAAATCACTAGGGTTTTGATATCACTTATAAAGGTGTCTAAAATTATGCTACAAAATGCATCTTCGTAAAAATAATCAAATTTGCACTGAAATTGGCGCATAAAATATTTTATTGCATAC
>JAEIIF010055076.1:0-10166 GCA_018874455.1 Drosophila trapezifrons
TTGATCCTTCTTTAATTTAGTGGAATTGCAGTGTGACCTTAAAGTGAAAAATTCGAACAACCTTGCAGAAATACACCACAATATACTATTTTTTTTTCAAATATACCATAAATACTTAGAAAAAATAATTATTTTTCTGAAACGATAGTATCGATGGTGGCCCAGAACCATCGATGTTTGTTAAATTTTTCAACCATCGATACTATCGATAGTACCATCGATTTTTTTTACCAACCCTACCATTAATATAAAGAAAATCTTACTGTTACTTTTATAATTTATGTAACAAAGGCATTTCCCTCTTAATACTGGTTATTTTTCACAGGCCTCTTACCTCTTAGCATAATAATACCACTGACCGACCGCTGGGGTCGCTTTGGGCCGACTTTAGGTCATTTCCATAGTCTAAGCTCGTTGTCGCTTTTCTGCCTTTTTCCACCTTATTATCTGGACCACTTTCGGGCCGAGTTTTGCCGACTTCGAGGACAACAGATGTTTCAGTGGCTGTTTTCCCTTTTTGCCGTAACATGTGGCACCTTGAGGAGAGGAGGAGGAGGAGTCTTGGGTTGAGGCTGGAGCTTTCTTATGCTCTGGCTGGCTCTTAACTGACGGCGATATATCTTGCCACGCTCGCTGGTCTTGCTGGCTCGGCTCGCCTCGGTCTTAGACCATTTCTTATACTAGTCACAGTTCTATAATTTCTCGATTTATTCTCGGCAGCGACAGCGACAGCCTGTGTTTTGTCCTTGTTGTCCCGCTGTCTCGCTCAGCTGCCAGAGACAATCCAAACATTATTCAAAGTCAAACTTCATTCGCACTCATCCTGGCTAACACACACACACACACACACACGCGTGCAGGCAAATTTTTAACCACATTATTTATTTACTGTTTGCTCTGTCTAGGCCATGTCCCACTCCCGCTCCCAGCCCCCTTGTAAATATGTTGCACACTTCTGTTCTCGCTGCTGTTATTTAGATTGTTTTTTTCAGCTTTTTCTGCTGCTCTTGCCGCTTTTTCTGCTTATTTTTGCATTTGTATCAGCCGCAATTTATCAGGGCCATAACAAAAGGCGCCGCGTCGGCTGCCAAAAACCGAAAACCCAAAAACCAAAAACTGCACACACCGAACGAACCGATCCCTCCGCTCGCGCTCCTGAATTTTTATTATAACGCGACATATTTTCTAACTCGACAAATAATAATTTCGCCATGGCACACAAAAAATATAAATTTCATGCTCTGAATATTGTTGGAATGAAAAATCATAAAAAATTGCCAGGCGTTGGGGGGGAAAAATGATTTGCAATAAACAAGGAGAGCTGAGAAATGGGGCCATGAGTAGATGATCTATCTGAGGATCTACGAGGGAAGGATATTTTTGAAAAATGTGTCAAGGAAGGTGTAGAAGATGTATTATTATTATAATACAACCGCAAGCAGGGAAGCCCTGAAAAATTGCAGATAAACAAAGTTATTAAACACTTTATCGCTTGAAATAAAATCTGTTTTGAAGCTGCCATTCATCACTCTCTCTTCTAGCTGGCTCAGCAATTCTTTTCTCTTAATGTGAGTCACGGTGTTATATTATCTTTTCCCCCAATTTCTTTATCTTGTCATTGCCGGCTTCCTTTTCCCTTTGGGCCAACAAAGCCCATCACATGTCTGGCTGGCTGGCTAGCCGTCCGCAAACAGAAAGCAAAATCTGGCTTATTGGCCACACAATCTCGGAGGCCCTCTCTTCATGTTCTGGCCATCCAATTGTTGTTTTGGCATATTTTATGCGTGTTTATCATTTATACGCTTTTTTGAGTCGCACGAACACATACTGGCAGACTCTGAAACAATAAAAACAAAAGGGGAGAAGAGAACAAAAGTCTATAAATTAAATAAATTGTAAAATATAACTGCAAAGGGTTCGGGTTCGGGCAGAGGGGGATGGACTCTGCTCGGGCATTTATTAAATTAAATATTTCACTGCAATAAAGATTATCAGTTGGCAAAAGGCAGCGATGATAAAGCAAATAGGCAAATAGACTAGACGACGACGACGACTCACTGACTCTTCAAACACTGCCAGGGATATGGTGTCCTGGATAATGTTTGAGGGGGCTGCCGAGGACATCTCACATACTCGTACACGAGCGTTAACATTGTAAGCAGACCATATAAATGTAAATGAACTTTGTCCTGATGCCGTTTCCGCTTTCTCCTAGTCTGCATGGCATTTCCTGTCACACACACACACACTGGGAGCGAGAGGCAGCCATTTTTTGGTGATGCACGATGCTTGTGCCGCCCAGCCTCCCCTCACTTTGCATGTGACTCTTATTCAGTTCCGTTTTTATTTGCTCAAACAATATTCGACATAGTAATTTTATGCTTCGACTGCGGAACACATAAAATTATCTTTTGAATAAATAAAGATAAGAGGGAGACACACACACACTCGCAGGGGCGTACGCAGACATAGACGTAGAGTAAATGTTCACATTTTAATGTTTTATTCAAAAGGAAACATTCAGAGACGAAGATGCAAATTAAAATATCATTCAATGTTGGCAATTTAATATATTATTTTTGATAAATGAATACGGTTCTGGTGCGGCAGTCGGCAGAGAAATGCTTTCCCATTAGCATTCGGTCCTATATGGATGTGTGTATTCGGAGAATAAATGTTGGCCAAATCGTTAGAGCCTGGTTAGAGACACCTACACAGGAGATAAATCTTGTGTTTCATGGTCGGCCAAATATTCGTTCGCCCTCCATCCTCACCCCGGCCTCTGGTCCTTTGTTACATTTCGTATTTAGATTTCCGGCTTGTATTATTTTTTACCCAAATATTTTTGCACTTTTCCAGCTCGGCTTGCTTCGGATTACATTGCTGGAAAATGAAAATGTTTTGTGGCCCCAACTAAATGGTTTTTCAGCCCCTTTGTTTGTTCGCTTTCCTGTTTTATTAGACACAATAGCACACACGCACATGTTTATGCTCGGATTTTGGATTTTGGACAATGTAAATCGGCTTAATGATTGAGAGAGTTGTTCCCAGGGGTCCGGTCCCCCGACTTAGGCCAGAATCAATAGGAATATGTTAAGGGTTCCCCAAGTTTGAGAACTTCAACTTTTGTCAAGCCTCAAAAACTTTTCCCGGCCATTCGTCAGAGCCCGTAAATCTGTCGGGGTCAGTGGGGCTCTCACCATTTTGTAGTCACATTAATTAAAATTTTATGCAACACACGCGAGCCGGCGAGGGGTGTCCTTTCGGGTCCTGCGGAAAATGTCGGATGTCAGGTGAATCACCGTTAGGCCCGTTGCCCCCCCGTGAGCACACGCCGTGTATCGATGCCCGCTTTTGTATCGCTTCGTGGTCGGTCGGTCAATTCGATTATTTTTCATTTTTCATTTTTCCCGCTTAAACTTTCACATGTCGCGTGTAGTTGTAGTCGTAGTTGAACCCCTCGCACTGGTTGTTGTAAATTCCATGTAAATTAATTAAACTCGCTGGCCGTGCCACGAAAAAAAAAAAAAAAGACAACAAATTGCCGGGAGCATCTGGGATGAGCCTCGCCCGCTGTCCCTTCCCGGGCCTGCCCGGGGAGTGGAGTTTTCGTAGCGTAAAAATTATATATTGCATGTCAAAGGGCAGACAATGTGCCCGCAGGACGGGAGGTCACAGGACGAAGGTGGTGCCACTTAATATTTTTTCATATGCCACAAATCGACCGCAGAGGCCACCGCTGGAGTCCGCGAAAAGGACTCGAAGGATACGCACAGGTGCGCGACAACAATTAACGAAAATTTATTCAATTTTCGCATTGCGCCCTCCCGAAGCCCCGCAGCCCCGCAGCCACCCAGAAATTTATGAAGTTATAAAGAATTTTTTTTGAATATTAAATGCACTTTTTATATTAAGCTCTCAGTGCTGTGTCTCCGCCGAGCGTTCAATATAAATAAATTAATCAGCGCCGCTTGCAAATTGCTTCAATGGTCGACCAAGTTTCTCATTTCGATTTCAATTTTAATTAACAATTACCATTCCATGTATGTGCATATAATTACGCGAAAAAAGCCAGATATATATTATTTTTTGTGTTAACAATTCGATTCAAGTGGCTGCCTATGAATTATATCGCCCAGTCAGTTAGGGTCAGACAGGCGAGTTTGTATCGAATAGCCTGGTTACACGCCGCGGATAATCTGCGGTCGGCCCAAACATTCCACGGCCGAAATGGCGGGCAGACGCTCTGGAATGGGGCCAAATTATCATTCGGTCATAACTTATTGAAAATTATGATAATTGCTCAATTGCTTAATTGAATATGCAACCGGAAACATCCCACTTTCCAGGGGGTGGGGCCTTGAGCCAGGGCCACAAATAACTTTCGGCCACGTTCGCGTTCCACTTGCCTAATTCCCCTTGATTGGAGCCGGAGCTGGACCAGACACGCCAAGTCCTCATATCCTTCGGACCGCTTTTATTATTGATTAAAAGTGTGCAAACGTTTTCGCAGCAATTTCGTTTTTAAAACCACTTTTCGATTTCGATTG
This sequence comes from Drosophila trapezifrons, assembly GCA_018874455.1. Taxonomy (NCBI): domain Eukaryota; kingdom Metazoa; phylum Arthropoda; class Insecta; order Diptera; family Drosophilidae; genus Drosophila; species Drosophila trapezifrons. Next base: position 4,551 of record JAEIIF010055076.1, read on the forward strand.
CAGCGGGCGTCTGGCGAAGATTTTAAGTTTGTTTTTTGCATGGACATCACGTATTCAATCAATTGCAACGACAACTCGTATCGAGGCTCTCCTCGGGGGGTTGGGAATCTGGAACTGCGCTTATTTCGGTTGACCCATTTTGCCAATTGGCCAAAAATGTCTGCAACGTTCTCGACTGCATCTTTTGAGGCCATTTCGTTACCCCCTTCGCCCCGTCAAAGCCGGCTACTGCTACTGGCCAAAAAATTAAGATACGAGCGCTGGCCAGGGCAGCACGGCATATGGCCAACTACCGAGAGAGTGTGGAGGAAAAATCGAGCGGACCAGGCCAAAAGCTGCAGCTGATTGCAGATTGGTTTAGACAGGAACCCCCCCCCCACACACACACACACACATGTTCGTGGAGGAAAATCTCTCTGCTCTCCTGCTCCTGCCTGCCTTGCCCCTGCCTCCTCAGGTGTTGACATTTATGTCCAATGCAGATTTTTCCACAGACAGCTGCCCCGCTCCACCCAGCAGGAGCAACAATAAAATTTGCCACTGTGACGGGACACAAACAGGACGCAGGATGGTCAGATTGGTCAGTGGAGGGCAGCAGCACGAACTGCTGTGTTAAACAGGCCAAAGTCCCAGTCTCTCCTGGTCGGCGGTCGAACAATGTAAACGCTTCATGTTGTTACAAAACTTGTTATAATTTCATACGCCTCCAGTTCGAGGGTAGCGTCCTTTAAGGGGTATATCTATTAATTGGTGCGATAGAGTACTGAACTTGTATTATATTCCAGAGCGATTATTATAACCAGATTTATTATTGATACTTTAATTTTTAAAAAGAAAATCTACTTTGCTCTAAAATACGATAAATATTTGTTATGATTCCTAGCCATAATTCCCTGCTCTTAATAAATTGGAATCCGTAAGCCATAGCTTAGAGACACTTACACTTGTGACAGATAAAAACATCGATAGATTTCCTTGCTGCGATAAATCCTTTGACTTCGCAGCCACTTCAAACTTGGCATTCCCGTAAATTGAGCGCGCGAAAACTTTGGCAGCTTCTCCGGGGCAGCAGCCCAGGTAACCCGCCGGTCGAGTCCTCTGGCTGGGCCCCTTATAATCCCTCCCATTCCGTGAGCAAGTTGTTTAGGCTCCTTTTCCTGCCGCTGCCACTCCTGCACCCGCGCTGCACATCAGTGGAAATCATAGCATACTCCGGGGCGCCGGCTCTGGAGCGCCGAGCACGAAAAATTTATTGAGCAAAGTTGCTGAGCTGATGTATTGCCTGGTTGTAGGCATGTGTGGGCGTGGCAGGAGCGGGCTGACAGTTGGCATACTTTATCATCGGCGGAGCACCGACGACGACGACGCTGAGGGATGGCCGAAGAAGGATGTTGGTAGTAGGATGCAGGATCAAACCACAAAATCCAAACTGATGCACACAAATAAAAACGAGAAATGGCAAGCTGAAAAAAGCAGAGAAAGAGGCTAGCAAACAGCGACTGCACACACAGTGGACTCCCTCTGCTCCTGCCCCCCGTCTCCATATGTGTGCATTACTGGGGGGCTGGTGAGGGGGCGTACTTGTGGGCAGGGTGGAAGGAAGGAATTTAAACGGAACTTGCCGCTTCGCTATGCGTTTGTGTTGCTTTTGTTGCCACTGTGGCATTCCCCATCGCCCGCTCCCGCGCTCGTCCTGGCTGTGTTTAAAAAGTTTTATGCTCGTCACGAGAGAAATTTATTGCACTCCGGTGTTCAAAGCTTTTATCCTTTTCATATACCACGGCAGCCATATATGACAAGGGTATCCGAGGAGCATGAGCAGTGTCTTGTGTGCCGGGAGACTATTGTAAACAAATCGAATCTAGGATCTGCAACAGCTTTGCCTGCTCCAAATAGATCAGGTTCCGTTGGGCTGTACAGGAATTGTTTGAGAGGGTTAACAAATTTACCCTTCACATATGCACCTACAAAGTTTCAGGGTTTTCTGTTCTTAACCTCAGGTTAACGACATCGTAATAAGCATAAGCAGTCGTAGCGAGCTATATAGGATTTATTTAAGTAACTTTAACACCAACTCAGTTGGCATTATCTTTAAATGTCTTAATATGTAATCTTACAAATACTCTTGATGATTAAGTTGGTTTCATATAACCTCTGGTTAAAAACACATGTTAAAAGTACATGTTAAAATCATATATAACTTAAGAAAGAAAGATGAGATTAACTTTCGATAGAAAGATCATTGTAATAATAAATCACTCGATCGATTCTTTATCTAATTTGCATTTATCTTTAACCTAACTTGGCCATTAAGTTGGTTTCTTATAACCTCTGGTTAAAAACACATGTTAAGAGTACATGTTAAAATCATATATAACGTTATAAAAAAAGAGGAGATTAACTTTTAATAAAAAGATCATAGTAATAATAAATCACTCGATCGATTCTTTATCTCATTTGCATTTATCTGTAACCTGAGCTTTTAACCAAAGGTTATAGGAATCGATAAAAGGATCACCATATTGATGTATTTTATTCAATAGAATTTTTATCTCAAAAAATACTTCTAGTTGGATTTATTAATTTATTTATTCAGCTTGAGGTATCCCTAAGTCCATACCTTTTTTTAAAGAGCTCTTCCCTTTTGTTATCATTTTATTTTTTGGCTAAAGTGCCGCTTCCCCCTCGTGTCCTCCGCTTACAGTTCGGACTCGGACTGTGCCTGAAAAACGGATGTGATTTATTTGGTAATGCTAATGATGTTTTTGCTGCAGTCGCCGCCTCCTGTCGCTCAGTCCGAGTCCTTCTCTCCGCACCTCACTGTCCCTTTTCCCGAGTTTATTTGAGCAATTTTTATCGCATGTGTAGCAAAGGCAGTGGCAACAACAAAGAGCCGGAAGCTGGGCTTAAAAAATACAAAAAATAAAGAGAGGAAAGAAGCGAAAACCTGCCGAAAGTTTTTCGACAACCAACAAGAAAAAACCTTTGCGGAAAATGCTTACATTTCGGTTTTCAATGCGAGAGAGCGGGAAACTCTGGGAAACTGTAAACATTTTGCCATTTATCTTGCGTAGCCAATAAATCGCTTTTGTGTCCCCCGTCCCTCTGTTTTTTCGACGAGTTTTTTATTTTTTGCCGCTGGCAAGGTACTCTGAAGTTAATTTTTTAAATGAGCAAAAGATTTCCTGCACATCGGACTATATTTATGTGGCCCGGGCCCTCTTTGTTCCGAGTTCCGTGTCCTGTGGCCTGTATCCTGTGTGGGCCTGATCCGGAGATATTCAATATCTTGTCAGTGCCTTTGACAGCCCCCATCGGATGGCATTCGAAGGCGATTCGAGGGCTTTGTGCTTTAATTGTCTAGCTTAAGGTTTTGGTTTATTACGCAGCCTTAGCCGACATTGAGCTTTATTAATTGTTGGCCCACTTTTCCCGCCCAAGAGTCACTAGGAGGTTACGTAGGTCAAGTTGGGGAGCAGAATGAAGAGTCCTGCCAAGTTCCTGGGCTGCCCAAGCGCATACGATGACAAAAGATCAAGGGAGAGTGGGGAAAATGCAATGGCAGACCCTTATAACCCACGAGGATTACACAGAAGAGTTGGGGGAAGATATATGATGCTGAAATTATTACATTATTAAGTTTTTGGCTGGGATTAGGCGGAACATTTTTATTGTGGATTATAAGGCTTCAAAGGGATGGGGGCACACATCCCCTCCAATTATAGCCGTCCTGCGAGCACCTCCCTAATTTAATCCCTGCCGGCAATTGTTTTTATTATTTGCCAACCCTTTCAACAAGTGACTTGCTTTTCCATCATCAAGCTAAACTCACCCCTGGGACCGTGGAGCGTGGAACGTGGACCAAGGAGCCGTGGAGCCAAGGAGCAGCCCCAACTCCCGGTTGTTGTCATATTGGCTAAGCCAACTGAGCTGTTCTCCGACAAAGGCCACCGTTTTCAAGCTACATTTGCCCCATTCAGTGGGGAGCTCTCCGGACTCCCCTCTCCCCGTCGAGCATGACACCGAAGAAAGTGTGGAGGGTCCTCTGGAGGGATGCTGCGAGGGGGCCACGTCTCAGCCTGTGGCTGGGACAATTAAAACGGCAACCGAAGTTGTAATCGCACAGAATGTTTACACTCAAATGGCTGCTTTGTGCACACCACATTCCCCACTTGGCAGCCCCTCAAAGGAAATATCATGCATTGTCATCGAGTCGAGTGGAAGGAAGGCAGGCAGGCAGGCAGGCCGGGCCGGGCTCTTGGAAAATTAATAATTTATTTGTTTTGTCATTCGACATTGTAAATAATGCGAGAGATTTTCAATAATCTTCTTTGTTAATATTGAAATTAATTTGTTTACAGTTATGCTACTTAATTAAACAAAACGAGCGGAGGCCGCACACACACACAAGAGCCCCCATTTTCCCTTCCATTGGGGAAACCCTCCTCTCGTGTTGGTTCACCGCAAGCCCATAAATAACAGCAGGAGCCGGGAAAGTGTGTGTCCTCGTGCTGAAGGATGCCCCCGAAAGCCAAGAACAACAAATGCATTTTAAGGCTTTCGTCCTGTTCAATTATGCAATAAATTTATCACCGATACAGGTAGCTCCCCTCTTCCTGCGGTTAGTCTCTTCTGATTTTGTCGGGGCTTAAATGAAATATTTATGCCACTTGCCGCCGCATTCTACCGATGATTGCAGCCGATTAATTAATGCCGGAGACACATTTAAATAATCATAAAAGAATATTTCCTCTGGGTGCCACAAAAAACATCTTGTAATGGCAGGAAATTTGTTGGGGCTCGCCATAACAAATTAAGTGAGAAACATCAAATTGTGTTCCACTTCTGCCCACACGTCGTCGCCAGACACTTCTCTGAAACGCCATTTCCCAGTATGTCGTCCCGCAGTCCCACCGTCCATCGTCCCATCGTCCAGATTTATCTATTCATCTAACATATAAGCATTTTCTGTGGACGCCCATTAGAGATCTCGTGGGGAACAAAAAATTAGAACAACTTAGCAGGCAGCATGGGGAGAGAGACACGATAAAGCCGCCGTGCCGCCTGTCATCATTTATTTTGTCAGTCTAAAAACAATTTGAAAACTTATGGCTGCAAACAAGATACTCGTACTCCGCCGGAGATGTAGATACAAATGAGATGGCATCGGAGAGATACTCTCGCCCCCAATCGCATCGAACACTCGATGCCCTTCGCAGGAGAGAAGCCCCAAAACTGAGCTCTTGGATTTCAATTTATGGTCTCCACGTAGAGGTTTCCTGTCTCTTATGGATCTAAGAATAATCGCGTGTTTGTTTTTAGTTTTCAGGTTTGTTTTACCAAAAATCTAGGATGACAATTTATGAGACGAGGTGGGAATTCTAACTCCCAGTATTTTATAGCTCATTATTAGGAATTTTATTAGAATGTCTAAATATATATTTAAAGTAATATTTCAATTGTAAGCAAAAAGTTTAAAAATATGTAATGGTTAAATGGTTCAGGTTCCATCACTTATGGTGTTATGATATATTGATTAATTAGAGTTTTCATTAAAAGCTGGACAGCAACCATAGGATTTTACGTAAGTGCGAGCAAGACGACTATACGCACTTT